>PVJS01010610.1:18233-47727 GCA_004027185.1 Glis glis | reverse complement strand
CCCTGGGTTTAATCCCCCAGTAAAACACACACACACACACACACACACACACACACACACACACACACACACAAAGAGCTCAAGTCTGAGAACTGAGCAGCTACTATCCATACAGTCCTGTGTCAGATGACCTGAGGACCCAGCTCGGTGGGGAGGTGCAGAGTCCACTGGAAGCATCCAGGGAGATGATATCAATCATAACAAAGGAATAATTGTTGCTCGCGTTTTGGGAACATTCGCTGGGGCCAGCACTATGCTAAACAATTCCCTGGCTTCCCTCCTACGTCTCACGTGTCTTAGGGGGTCAGCAGCAGTACAGTCACTGCTCTTGTTGGCTGTTGGTGTTCAGAAATGTGGACCATCTTTAAGAGCAGGGCTTCAGCAAGGTTGGGACACGCGCTCTCAGCCAGGTGGCCCTGTGGCTGAGGCGCTACCTGTCACCCCTGGGCATCTTCTGTGCCACAGAGACCTGGTTGAAGTTGGGCACAGGTTGAGTAGACAGGTTGTAGGTAGGCATAGTCCCTGGATTGTTCTAGAAGGGTTATATCCCCTGTGCTCCCTGGCCTCACTCTCTCCACCCGCCCTTTTAACCTGTTCAGTGCTAGGGACTGAGCCCGGGAGTGCTTTAACACCGAGCCACACCCCTGTCCTTTTTCTATTTTAGTTTGAGACAGGGTCTTGCTAAGTTGCTGAGGCTGGACTCAAACCTTTGATCCTCCTACCTCAACTTCCCCAGTAGTTGGGATTACAGGCATGTGCCACCGTGCCTGGCTTCTCTACCTTTTTTATCATCTTATCTCCAGTGTCCTGGAGCCCATGATGTGAGCCATTCTCCTGTTCTGGATGCTGGAGGCTGAGTGAAAGTTTGGGGTCTCTGTGGGAGCAAAGAATGACATAGAGGAAAGAAGGATGTTGGGGGTGAGGGTTTGGTCAGAGCCAAAGGAGGCAGATACCCAGGGCGGGGGTGTGGCCTTTTTCCAAAGTAGGTCCCGGTGCTGGGGACAGTCGTGGGAGCCAGGCAGCCTTCCTCCACAACCCCTTCCTGAACAGCCCCACAGAGAACCAGCATAACATCAAACCAGTGAAGACAGTAGCAAGAGCAGTAGCATTCTAGTCACATCACCCTGCTGTCTGGGCCTCAGTTTCCCCTTTGTGAATGCAGGGAGTTAGTTTCGCAATCATTTGTGGGATTTTCTTTTTCTTTTTTCTTTTAATTTTGAAACAGGGTCTTGCTAAGTTGCTGAGGGCCTCACTAAGCTGCTGAGGCTGGCCTCGAAACTTCAATCCTCCTGTCTCAGCCTCCTAAGTACTGAGATTATAGTCATGTGCCAGCACACCCAGCTCATTTGTAGAACTGTCATCCCAGGCTGGCTGTGGGAGCAGAAGAGGTGAGGGTGGCCCCTCCCTTCCCCACTCCCATGTCCCCAATTGGTGGCGCCTCCCCCTCCCACTCCTTCACAGCCCCCAGCGAGCCGTGCAGTTATTAGTTTAGGTTCATTTAGAATCGGCTCAGCAACCCCACACCCCTGGAACCTGGAAGCTTAAAGCACAAGATGTCTGGCAAATGGAAATTCAATTGCTTTAATATAGAGACTATTTTGCTGCAGTCGAACTAGAGCCTCTTATTAAGAATCTGATGGAATTTCTAAACAGGGAGAGAGGCCCCGAGGAGGGGGCATCGCCCAGCACACACCAACATTGCTCTTGACATATTTATGGCTCCAATAAAATCTCCCATCTGGTATATTTTAAAATAAAATTGAAAATTTATCACTTTCCCTGAGTCGGTTTGTCGTTCTCCCCAGGAGGAGATAGCCAGCCCCAGATTACAGGCGGCGGCGGGCTCAGGGAGGTTAGGCCGGGCTCTGATTTAAATTTCAATACCTTCCCCGTTACAGCTGTCTGGGCTGGGAAAATTACTAGGGGGAAGGAGGCCAGGCGCTCCTCCGTTTCTGCGCCCACGTGGCTCTCCCTGCTGGGGTCCACAGACTGGGTTTCTTCTCTCTTCTGCTCTGGGAGGAGAGAGCCCCGTCCCTTGGGTGTCAGACAGTGCTTCAGGCCCGGGCGCCGGCATCACTCAAACCCGCCCTTCTGTTCTGGAGCCCAGTCGACACCTTTGGGGCTGCTGGATGGTTAAGAGCGCCCTGTGTTTATTAGAGCTCAGAGCTAAAGGTCAGGGCTTAGGTTGGCAGGAGGGGGAATCCAAGTTCAGTCTATCCCCAGCATTAGGGTTCAATCTAACACTGGGATCAGAATTAAACTCAGGCCTGTGAATGAGGTCAGGGCTCAGGCTCAGGCTGGGATCAAGGTTCATCCCATGAACAAAAGCAGGGAGACTCTGACTTTATCATCATAGAAGTCAATTTATTATGTCTGAGCCTCAAATGCAAAGATAGGTATGGCCCTGCCTGCCTCACAAGGCTATTTAGAGGAACAAATGAAAACAAGAATACTATTCACTTCCATACCATTTCACAGTTTCTAAAATCTCATATGGTCTCATGACATAGTCACGATTTTAAAAGCAGGAATACAGGCTCAGAAAGGTTAAGAAGCTTATCCAAGGCCACACAGCCTGTAAATAGGGGATGGGTCCAGCTCTTCCTGACTCCAACCAGTTTCTAGAATACAGTAACACAAAGGAGCAGCGGCAGAGATTGCACTAGTCCTCACGTTCTGCTTTTCTATGGTAGCAGAATACTTGTTCTATTCTGGGGACAATGTGTCCACCTAAAAGACTACATTTCCCAGCTTCCCTTGCAGCCAGGTAGCCAAGGAGATATGGACAAGAGAATTGTTGGATAGGGCTCCTGAGAGAGTTCTGTAACAGGGACCAGCACGGGATCTTTCCACTTATCCCCCTCTTGCTTCTTGCCTGGAATACAGACAGGACGAAGCCCAGCAGCCAATCTGGACCATGAAGTGGCACTGGATGGACAGCAGTGCTGAGGATGACGAAACCTGAAGAGAGGAGTTCTGGATGTTGACCTCCAGATATGAAAGAGGAAAAGATACAACGTTATTTAGGCTGCTATGGTTGGATCTCTGCTGCTAGCAGGCAAGAGTAATGTTTAATAGATTCAAGGATTATCCTGAAAAAGAACATGGTCACATAAGCCTGGGAAATACAAGGTCCTTCTTGCAGGACCCCCCAACATCTTTAAATGTTTGCCAGTCCTGGGAGCCACCAAGTGGGGGATGTACCATGTCACATTTTTGTCATGGTACAGTGTGTGTGTGTGTGTGTGTGTGTGTGTGTGTGTGTGTGTGTGTAACTATGGGTCCAGGTGCTGGGAGACCAATTCCTGACTTTCCTCAGGGGCTAGAAAGTGCCTGTTCCCAATGTTCTCATTATTAGAATACACAAGGACACCAAGGACACTGGCTCCTTCTCTCCTGTTGTTCTTGAGCCTCAGCTTAGTGTTGGCAACTTCAGTTCCTAAGTGTCTAAGGGAGGCAGGGCCAGGCAGGGGACGGCTCATTTGGGGACAAAGCTAGGAGAGGGTCTCCTAGTGGAGCTGTAGCCTTGGTGGCTGGGGGCTTGGCTCACAGGTATGGGGACTGGCACGGGCAAAGGGGGACCCAGCGCCCTTCCCATCAGAAGCAGAGCACCAGAGCCCTGTCCCTCCTCACCCCACCCTCACAGCCAAGAGCAACAGAGGCTCGAGAATGGGGGGGCTGGGGCAGGGGCACAGAGAGAGTGGGCACAGGCTGGCTCCGGGGCCAGGGCTCTGGCCAGGCTCCCTGCCCTCTCCCCAACCTACCCCCTCAGTTTTCTGGAAGGCTCTGGCTGAGTCATATCCTGACACCCCGTTTCTCCCACTGCAGGCTGCAAGGTCTTGACACGCCCTTTCAATGCCATTTGAAGAGACTCAGTACAATGGAAGTCACAGCGCACCTGCCGCCCAGCTGGGTAACTATTGCGTCCCTGTTGGGGAACTGTTTACTTCCTTGCAGAGGGGTGAAGCTGCCTCCTCTTCCTCCTTCTGGATTAAATCCAGGGGCATTCTTACCTCTGAGCTACACCCCCAGTCCTTTACATTTTTATTTTGAAACAGCATCTTGCTAAGTTACTGAGGGTCTTGCTAAATTGCTGAGGCTGGCCTCCGACCTGTGATCCTATTGTCTCAGCCTCCCAAGCACTAGGATTACAGGCGTGTATCACCACGCCTGGCTAACTAGCTCCCTTTTGCCAGGGAGCCCCTTGAGGGCAGGGTCTATGTCTCCCTCCTTTCTCTAGCCCCAGAACCTGCCCGTGGCATAGTTGGGTGGGGGCATCACCATGTTTCAGCTGAGAAGAGGGAGCCAGGGCAGGAGGAAGAAAGGAGGGGAGAGGGTGTGGGGAAAAACAGAAGCCTGAACCCCTGTCTGAAGGAAACTCAACATCAAAACCCTAACACAAACTTTGAAAATCAAGAAATGAAGCCAGGTGTGGTGGCGCACGCTTATAATCCCAGTACTTGGGAGGCTGAGACCAGAGGATCCAGGTTCGCGGCCAGCCTCAGCTACCTAGTGAGGCCCTCCGGCAACTTCGTGAGACCCGGTTTCAAAATAAAGTATAAAAAATAGGGTGGGGGGTGTAGCGCGGAGGTAGAACGCCCCTGGGTTCAATCCCCGGTACCGCAAAATAAATAAATAAATACAAAAAATAAAAATAAAAAGAATAAAAAATAGGGCTGGGGGTGTAGCTTGGAGGTAAAATGCCCCTGGGTTCAATCCCCAGTACCAAAAAAAAAAAAAAAAATGAGTCTCTGGCTTAGGAGGCGAAGGATATTTAAATGGCAAATTCCCCGGTGGAGCTAGCTGCCCGAGCAAGCGCAGGTGGTTCCACACACAAGACTGGAAGCGGTTCTTTTGAAACTCCACGAAGACGGATCTGCAATGCAGATGAAGCATCTTAGAAATGAGAATGAAAACAGGGTTTGATCTTCACAAAGGCCAATTCAGAGGCGCACTTCCTGTCCAGCCAGGGCCCAGCGCCAGCGCCTATGTGCAAAGTACTGTCCCCTGCCGGGTGGGGGCCTGCCCAGGTCCTGCCAAGGCCACGTGCGTCTGCACACACACTGACCTGAGCTCGACCACGCGTGTGTATAGGCGCGCATTCACTCAGATCTGTGGCAGGGCCGTTTCGTATTTGGTCTTCACGGAAGGTATTCATTCGCTCTGTGCAGCTATTGAGCACCACCAAGAGCCTGGAGCTGGGCTCACTATGACAAATAAGAGGGGATCCCTAAAAGAGCACACAGGCCAGTGGGGGAGACAGTGGGGGGAGGTAACTTAGGGGCCAGAGCACTCTGGGAACATATGAGGGGTACCTGGCTCAGGCCTGGGAGGTCAGGGAGGGCTTCCTGGGAGAGATGGTATGTTGGAGCTGCACTATGCAAACCAGAAGCCAGTAGCTGACCATTGACATTTATGTATTGACATTTATGTTTGGTTTTGGTGGTACTGGAATTGAACCCAGAAGCATTCTGCCTCTGAGCACCCCCAGCCCTATTGCCCTATTTTATTTTTTTATTTTGAAACAGGTTCTCACTAAGTTACTGCATGCTGGCCTCAAACCTGTGATCCTCCTTTCTCAGTCTCCCAAGTACCGGGATTACAGACATGTGCCACCATGCCCGGCTCCAACTTACTTTAAATTAATTAAAAGCAAATTGAAAATTCAGTTCTTCAGCCATACTGGCCACACTTGGAGCAGCCAGCGGCTGGCATATTGGATAGTGAGAGAAGGGACATTTCCATTGTGACGGAAAATTTCCATTGTGACGGAAAGGTCTAGTATAGCGCTGCGAGGGCCAACAGACCCTCCTCTAGGGAGAGCCGAAGAGAGGAACAGCTTGTGCAAGGCCTGGAAGCCACTTGCCCCGGGGGTGGGGGATCCTGAGCACAGGTGTGAGGAGGGATCGGTGACAAATGAAGCTAGACAGGAGGGAAGAAAACTCAGTGGCAGCCAGAGGCTCCGTGTGTTGGCGAGGAGCTGGGGTTTTGTGCTGACTGCGGGGGGCCTTGGAAGGGTTTCAGCGGGCGGGAAGGGCAGGCCTCCATGTTGGAAGCACTTGCTTGGGCCTGGAGGGAGCGAGCCTGGAGATGGAACCCCATGGGCAGTTGTTAGGGATATGGGAAGGAAATAAAACACAGCTCTACAGACCAGAGCAGGCTCTTTAATGGAGTGAAGCCTGGGAGGGGGCTGACCGGGGAGAGAGCCCACGAGAGTCACAGAAGCCCCCTTCCTTACAGACTAGGGGCCTTTTATGGGCATTAGGGGGGTGGGAGAGCAGGGCAGTCGTGGACTTCTCTCATGGGTGGTCTTGGCAGGGTGCCAGGACAGGTAGATTTATGGGGCTGGGGGCAGGGGGATGGTCGGGAGCACTTTCCCGCTGCTGCTGGATTCTTCTGCTCTCAACCTCCTCCGGCCAGGCCTCACAGCCAGGCCTCACAGTGCCCACAGCAGGGACAGCACCAGTGTCCAGGGGAGGCCGGCCAGGAGGAGACCAATCTGGAGTTAAAATGAGAGGATGTAGACTTGGACCAGCCATGGGCACCGAGAGGGGCCTGGCTTGAGCCCTTCCGGAGGGGAGAGGGGAGCAGGTGGGGTGGGACAGGCTGGGGAGAAGGGAAGGAGTTGTGTTTGGGCCCTGCTGAGTGTGGGGGGGAGATGGAGACCCCTGCACCAGAGGGTGGGTGGGGGCCCTTGTCCTCTGGGGACAGCTGGGGCTGGAACTGCTGACCACACAGTCATCAGCAAGTGTGTGGGGGTGCAGGTCCTGCAAGGGGCTGAGGTCTCTGGAGAGTCCTCTACAGGGTAAGATTAGAGCTCTGGAAGGCGTGGTGGTGCACACCTGTAATCCTAGTATTCGGGAAGCTGAGACAGGAGGATCACAGGTTCTAGGCCAGCCTCAGCAACTTTGCGAGACCCTCAGCAATTTAGTGAGACCCTGTTTCAACATAAAAAATAAAATAAAAAAGGACTTGGGGTGTAGCTCGGAGGTAGAATGACCCTGGGTTTAATCTCCAGTACCAAAAAAGGGGGGGCACAACAGTCTCCCCTATCCCACAGGCTCCTCTACAGTGTGGTCTTGTCACCTGCTCCTGGAGAGGTAGGTCTGTGTCCCTCTCTGAACCTGGGTAGGCTGGTGATTGCATCAACCAATAGGCTTTGGCAGAGGTGACACTCTGGGACACAAAACGCAATGCAGCTTCCACCGACCTGGGATGCTCATCCTCAGAGCCCTAAGCCAACGTGGAAAGTGTCCCCTGAGACCAGGCCACCACGGCCCGAGGAAGCCTGGCTCAGAGCATGGCCGTGTAGGGTTCTGGTTGGTGGCCTGGCCCGCCTCACCCACATCAGCACCACCCCCTCACCCCCTCCCACGAGCGAGGCAACTCTTGGGCGACTCCCGTCCCCAGCAGAGGCGAGCTGTCCCTCTGTGCCCTGTCCAAATGCCAGGCCTATGGAATTCATGAGCGTAATGAAATGGCCACTGCATCTTGGGGGGCTTGTACACAGCATTAGTAACTGGAATAGCGGGAAGCAAACAGGCCGGGCTACGGGCATGTGGCAGGGGCTGGGACGAAGATGGCCAGGGGGAGGGTGACTTTACCTGGCTGGCTCATTAGGCAGGTGAGGCTGAGGAGCTGAGTGGGGCTGATGCTAGGAAAGCAGGTGTGGAGTGGCAGAAGTTTGGGGAGCAGGTTTGGATGTCAGAGTTCTGGCCTAGGGTGTTACCCCAAGGGCAACACAGGGAAAGTCCTAGCGGGAGCAACAGAAAGAGATGGGGATGGCTCTGGAACCTTCAAGTTTTAGGTTTAGTTCCTAGCACTCTTACAAACCAGCTCGCTAAGCCTCAGTTTGCTGATCTGGAAAGTGGGGCTAGAGATCCCTGCCTGGTGCAGAGTAACTAAATGCAAGGTGAATGTCACTTTCCTCCCCCCCCCTTTTTTTTTTTTTGGTACTGGGGATTGAACCCAGGTGTATTCTACCTCTGAGCCACACTCCCAGCCCTATTTTATTTATTTGGAAATAGGGTCTCGCTAAGTAGCTGACAGCCTCACTAAGTTGCTGAGGCTGGCTTTGAACCTGTGATTCTCCTGTCTCAGCCTCCTAAGTACTGGGATTACTGGCATGTGCCACCAAGCCAGGCTTTTAAAATGTATGTGTGTGTGTGTGTGTGTGTGTGTGTGTGTGTGTGTTACTGGGGATTGAACCCAGGGCATTCTATCTCTATCTCTGAGCCACACCCCCAGCCCTATTTTATTTTTTATTTCGAAACAGGAACTTGCTAAGTTGCTAAGGGTCTCGATAAATTGCTGAGGCTGACCTCAAACCTGTGATCCTCCTGTCTTGGCCTCCTAAGAACTGGTACAGACATGCGCCACTGTGCCTGGCACACTTCCCTTCCTTTTATTACTTTTTTGGGGGGGCAGTACTGGGGATTGAACCCAGGGGCATTCTCCTCCAGGCTACACCCCCAGCCCAATTTTTTGTTCTTTATTTTGAAACAGGGTTTCACTAAGTTGCGGAGGGCCTCACTAAGTAGCTGAGGCTGGCTGCGAACCTGAATCCTCCGGTCTCAGCCTCCCGAGTACTGGGATTACAAGCGTGCGCCACCACGCCCGGCCTTTTATCACTTTTTCCCCTCCTTTATTTCTTACTATATTGGCAAGGGACCCTCACACGTATACAGACTTAACTGTTGGTAAATACATTCAAGGGCAAAGTTATTTGTACCATTTTATAGACATAAAAAATGAAGCCAAGGGGACCTGCAGCGATCCAAGGCCCTCAGGGCTGGAGCCTTCAGCTTGTATTTTCCTGCAACTGCTCATTGGTCCCCTGGACAGAGGCAGGAAGGCCGGAGGTCAGCCAGTGCTCCTGCAGGGCCCAGGGGCTTGGGTGCGGCCACCAGCTCTGGATTAAGCATCCTGCCCAGTTCCAGCCTCCACAACTGCTTGAACTCTGGAGTCCCAGACAAACTGTAGCCCCGAAAACAGAGTGGCTGTGTGGCTGGCTGGCACAGCCCTCCCACCCCTCCTCCCAGTTGAAGATGCCTGCCTCTGGGCTCTGGGATCAGAACAGCCACCAAGGAGCTCCCTCCAGGCTACACACACACACACACACACACACACACACACACACTGGCCCCCTGCGGTCCTGGCTGCTGGGCACCCCCACCCCAAACTCTCAGAGCCCTGGATCTGCAGCCTGGACCCCAGCTGCCCTCCTCCAGCTGTCCTCCTCAGCATCTGGTTCCTCCTCAGAATGCAATGCTGTTGCCCCTAGCAACCGAGCTCCAGGCCTGATCCTGGCCCTCCTCCCTCCTCTTTCCCTCCTTTTTCTCCTCCTCTTCTGCTTCCTTATTCCCATCCTTCCTTCCCTCCCTCCCCTAACCTGTGGAGACAGTGCTCAGGGCCAACTGGGCCGCCCGGCCAAGCCCTGGGCCTTTCTGGGTTGCTGGTCGTGGGTTGATGATCATGTGAGTACTCTGCCTGCCCGGAGGACCCAGTACTGCAGGCCCAAGGGAGGTCCTGGGATGACTCCTGGGCAGGGCTTTCTGGGTGGCTCAGGGACAGAGCTGGTGACTACAGAGAAGAGGGGACACTTAGCAATCAAAGGGAACTTCTCCCCGTCACAGATGTTTGAGGGAGTGAGCTCCCCAGAGCAGGAGGTATGCAAGGAGAAGCCTTGGCAGTGATGATGGTGCTGGTCAGGGCAGTGGCACAGGTTTGAGGACCTGCAGCCACAACCCAGGCAACCTTGGAAAGGAGGCCTGCGAGGACTCGGACTATGGCTGCCACTCTTACCTGCGCCTCCTTTTCCCTGTGCCCTGAAGTCCCAGAACCTTTAGCATCACCCCCACTGCCTCCCAGAGGCCCTGGAGAGGAGGGCGGCAGGACTGAGGCGTTCTCAGCTACGTGACACCAGCACCTTCAGGGCAGCTCTGGGGCTGGACGCAGCTGCTTCAGAGTGGAACTACATGGGGGCTTGACGGGGCCGTGGTCACCCCACACCACAGTGCTCAGGCCCAACTCCTCTTTCAGAACTCCAGCTCACATTCATGGCCACCCTCCAGGCACCCCCACCCTGTGTGAGCTGCGTCCCCCCACCCCATGTGAGCTGCATCCCAGTGCCTGACACCTACCTCTTAGGCCTGCCGCACTCTTTTCAGCCCCTCCCGTCAGGAGTTTGCTGTGATTCAGCAGGGGCCCCCTCCTTCAGGAAGCCTTCCCTGACTGCCCAGGCTGTGCCACCTCTGCAGGGCTGCCACCCCTGTGCCTGCCTGTCCTGCAGCTCTCTGAGTGCAGGTTTGTTTTGGTTTTCTCCTGAGTGCACCAGATGGTCCTTTGGGACAGGAACTCTGTGCCTCATGTTTGTTAATAACAAGATCAGCATAGTAACACTGCCTCTTTCTGGGCCTCAGTTTCTCCACCTGGAACGTGAGGAGGACAGGCCAACAGTCTTGGAGTATCCTGCTGCCTGGTGAGGGTGACTAAGTCCAGGCTGTTAGACAAGGCAGAGGACAGTCTGGTTCATTTTTTTTTTGGTACTGGGGATTGAACCCAGGGGAATTCTACCTCCAAGCTGTAACTCTAGCCCTATTTTATTTTGAAACAGGGTCTCACTAAGTTACTGAGGCTGTCCTTGAACCTGAGCTCCTCCTGTCTCAGCCTCCCAAGCACCGGGATTACAGGTGTGTTCCACCACACCTGGCTAAGTCTGGCTCATCTTTGCCCTCCTGCCTGGAAGCCTCGCCGCTGGGTCTCAGGACTGAGCCTTAGGGACCTGGGTGTGAGGGCCAAGCACGGGGCTGCGTGGTCTCCAGAGGTCCTGACCCTCTCTGAGGCCTCAGTTCTCATCTGCTAAATGGGGACATTAAATGTCACTATCTGCCCTGCAGGTTGTAGTGTGGCCTCAGGGACAGCGCCACAGTGGACTTTCCCATTGCCAACTCCAGAGCCTTTCCCAAAGGAAGCAGCTCCATCAGCCGCCGCCCCCTTCTGCACGCCCAGCCCTTGAGCTTTGGGGTCCCTGGGGCTCTGCTGCCCTCCAGTGGCCGGAGGCTCTTGGGCACTTAGAACCAGTGAACTGGCTACTTCCACAGGCAGCCAACATAATCTAGGATTTACCTAGAAGGTGGTGGGCACTTGCTGGGCTCCCTCGACCCGTGTGCGACAGTGCCTGCAGCAGAACATGGGACTCCAGGTCTCTGGCACTTCCAAGCCTGGGGCGGGGCCTGTTATCTTGCAGGAGAGCGGCCGCGAGGGAGCTGTTCAGGCACCTGCCCACCCGACCCACCGGGGACATCTGCATGGTCAACCCCTCCCTACCAGTTCCTCTCAGTGCTGGCCTATACCGCCACTCTGAGGAGTGTACCATGCCCAGATTCCGGGGGCCAGCGCTGGAGGCTCAGAGGGGTGTCTTACACCCTCCCTCCTTGATTAATCAAATATTTAAAATAATGGCCACAGTCCTGATTGATGGACAGAGCATAGCTAATTACCCTGGAGATTAAAATGACTCTTTCTGTTTAAAAAGGCTGCAAATGAGTTAATTATTTCCTTTGCTCACCTCTCTAACCTCGTTACACTTCTAAATGAATAGCAATATTGATCTTGGAACTGATTTTGGTGTTACGCCGCCCGAGCGGGTTTAATTAGGGTTTGAAAACGCTGCAGTGCCTCCTCCTCCTTCTGACCAAGGAAATTAGTCTTGGGTTTTACTTACAGTTCACAGCCATGTCCTCCGCACAGGCAGAAGGGCTGGAATGTGGCACGGTGCCACGCGGCCCCGGTCCCGCCCTGCTCCCCATCCAGAGCGGGCGCGGACCCTCGCCTCGCACCTCTCAGAAGATGTGGCAGGAAGGCCCTTGGGGGCAGCCTGGTGAGCTGCCTCTGGTCACCAGTGGGGGCCTGGATGCTTGAATATGATGGGGAAGGACCCCACGTCACTTGGCAAGGTGGGGGCAGGTCTGGGACCTGGAACTGTCACGGAGTCCCAGCATGGTCCTTGATGGCGCCCTGACTGAATAAATAGTTCTGTGTCCCTGCTCAGCTCTTCTCCATATGCCTAAGGAGGCTCCTGTCCTCTGTCCCCACCTCCTGCTACCTCCTGCCTCTCGTCTCCTCCTCAGGGCTGGGGGCAAGGCTACCACCCCAAATAAAGATGGGGAGTAGAGGGAGAGCAGGAGGCAGGAGACCAGCATCCTTGCCTGGATCTGTTGCTGGCATATCAGTGACCTTGAGCTACTCCAGGTGACCTTGAGCTAGGCTGGCTGCTCTCCTCTGAACTGAACAATTTATCTTATGTTATTCTCTGCCACCTCTCCCAGCTGGAGGCTTCAAGGGCAAATGGGTGGGAGAGAGGCCTAGAGAGGTAGGGTGGGGAGAGCAGGCAGACAAGTGTGTATAGGGACCCAGGACTCAGGGTGGATCCACCTCTCTCATTGAAAATAAAACCTTCCGGACATATGTTTTCATTAATATGTGCAACCTAGGGAGTAGTGGGGACACACAAGGGACTCCGGTTGATAATGGAGAACCCTCAGTGGGGCAAGGGAAGTGGTACAAGGGAAGGGGAAGGGCAAGAAAGAAGTGAATCAGTGGAATTACTATCATAAACAATGTGTACATGTGAGAATAAACCAACATCATTCTCGGTACTTCATATGGGAGGGAGGCGGGGGGGGGACACTAAGAGCTGTGTGCATGTATGTTAACATCAAATAGATATTCATCGTGATGTGAGACTCCAATGCACCAATAAGAGCATGTTAAAATAAAATAAAATAAAATAAAATAAAACCTTCCGTTGACTTGGGCTTTCCTCCTCAGGAGTTAGATCTATCCCATTCCTACTTTTGGTGGGGGGTACTGAGAATTGAACACAGGGACATTTCTATCTCTAGCCCCTTTTTAATTTTTTTTTTTTTTTTTTTTTTTGCGGTACCGGGGATTGAACCCAGGGCCGTTCTACCTCCGAGCTACACCCCCGGCTCTATTTTTTATACTTTATTTTGAAACTGGGTCTCACAAAGTTGTGGAGGGCCTCACTAAGTAGAGAGACGGGGAGAGAGAGAGAGAGAGAGAGAGCGAGCTGAGGCTGGCCCTGAACCCGGATCCTCCGGTCTCCGCCTCCCAAAGTACTGGGATTACAAGCTCCTTTTTAATTTTTTATTGCTAAGTGTCTCGCTAAATTTCTGAGGCTGCCCTCAAACCTGTGATCTTCCTGTCTCAGCCTCCCAAGTACTGGGATTGCAGGTGCCCGGCTCAATCCCACTTCTTGAAAGAGTTGTCTACATTCACTGTTCCTCTCCCTGACTCCCTACCTACTCTTCTGTTCCCTGTACTGTCCTCCCCACAAAATGATTCTCCCCAGGCCGCCAGCAGCCTCCAGTGAGCGCGGATCTGCAGCATGAACCTGCCTGACTTCAACTCCCCTCTCCCACAGCCTCCATGATTCGCACTGGCTCCCGGGTTTCCTCCTCCCACCTCACTCTCCTTTGCAAGGGTCTCCCCTCCGGTGCCTAGGAGCCTCAGGGTTGGGCCCGGGGCCCTCTCCTTCCTTCTCACCTCACAGGCCCCTCATCAGTTAGCCCACCTCTTGTGGCTGGTGAAACACGGTGCCCGGGGGCTGTCTCAGCTCAGTCCTCTCCCCTGAGCTCCATGTAGGTCCAGCTGATGAGGTAAGATAGAACTATTAGGCAGAAAGGAGACATTGGGAAGAAAAATATAGATTTAAAATTTTGAAAGTTCATAATCTAACTCCACCCTATAGGGTGTGTTCAGTCAGGCTGAAGCCTTAATGAGTCCACACCCTTAATCACAATGGTTCCTCTCCACACCTGAGATGCTTAATGTAAGTAGGGTGGGTGAGGAGGACAAAGGTCAGACCCCACTGCCTATCTGTTGCCGGGGAAACTGAGGACTAAGAGGAAGTCCTGCTCTCCGCTGTGCGACCCTACCTACCCCTCCTATAAAAGAACTGAGAAAGCACCGGACTCTCTCTTGCTCACTTGGATGGATGTACGCGCGCAGGGAGACTCTCTCTCCCCCTTTTGAGATAGCCCCCAACCTGTATCCCCACCTTTCTTAAATTAGATAAACCTTTGCCTTTTTCTGATGGCACATGTTGAAATTCTAATTCATCATGGAGGAGGCCAAGGACCCACAGAACTAGTATGTCTCCCATGACACAGCAGGGAGTGACATGGGTCAGACTCAGGCTTTAGAAAGGGTGGGAGAGGGCAGTGGTTGAGACCAGGGATCTGTGAGGTGGCTGTTTAAATCTAAACAGAAAGGTATTCAGGCCAGAAGCAGAGAGGTGGGAAGAGGGGACGGTTGGTCCTTGGGATGGGGAGGCTTTGGGAGTTGGATTCCTGGGGGTTTCCAAGCCAATGCCTATTTTCTTTCTTTTCTTTTTTTTCTTTTCTTTTCTTTTCTTTTCTTTTCTTTTCTTTTCTTTTCTTTTCTTTCCTTTCCTTTCCTTTCCTTTCCTTTCCCTTTCTTTCTTTCTTTCTTTTTTTTTTTTTTGCAGTACTGGGGATTGAATTCAGGGGCATTCTACCTCTGAGCTCCACTCTCAGCCCTTTTTTTATTTTTTATTTTGAAACAGGGTCTCTCTAGGTTGATGAGGCTCACTATTTGCTGAGGCTGTCCTCGAACCTGCGATCCTCCTGTCTCAGCCTCCCAAGTACTGGGGTTACAAGCATGCACCACCACACCTGGCTCTGCTTATTTTCAAATTGGGTCACTGAGTGCCTTTGGCTGATACTGCCACATCAGGGAGAAGCAGGCTGCCAGGGAGTGCTCGATTTGTAAGGTTGAGGTTGAAGCACCTGCAGGGACCTCCAGGAGAAAGAGGTGCTTAAGGACCATCATTGACTTCCCAAATTGCTACAGCCAACTGATGGCGCTGCCCCTCAGGACGTGGGTCATCAGTGCTGCACGGTGCCTGGCAGTGACGACACACCAGAAGCAGAGCTTTTCTCCTGGTCCTGATGCATTGCTCTCCCGCTTTGCCCAGCAAGATCTGGGAGCCAGGCTGCTTGCCCTACCTGTTAAATAGAGAGAGAAGGCGATTAAGGATCAGAGACTCTGAACTAAACCCCAACTTTGGTAATAGATCAAGTTCTGAGCTGGCTTCATCCTGGCCACACACTGAGCCAGCACTGACTCTAGTCACATACTGAGCCCTGATCCTGGTCCACACTGAGCCAGCATTGACCCTAGTCACACACTGAGCCCTGACCCTGGGCACAGTCCAGTGGAGCAGGTTTTGCGGGTCTCTGCTGCTGGAGGCTCTGAGGAGGGCCCTGTTCCCATTCCCCTTTCTGTCTCTAGGGTTAGGGATGAAGGACAAGGAGCCCAGCAGTGCCAATAAGAACTGGCCAGGAGCCGGGCATGGTGGCGCACACTTGTAATCCCAGTACTTGGGAGGCTGAGACCCGGAGGATCCAGGTTCATGGCCAGCCTCAGCTACTTAGTGAGGCCCTTCACATCTTAGTGAGACCCTTTTTCAAAATAAAGAATAAAAAATAGGAGCCAGGCATGGTGGCACACGCTTGTAATCCCAGTACTTGGGAGGCTGAGACAGGAGGATCACAGGTTCGCAGCCAGCCTCAGCTACTTAGTGAGGCCTTCGCAACTTAGTGAGACCCTGTTTCAAAATAAAGAATAAAAAATAGGGCTGGGGGTGTAGCTTAGAGGTAGAATGCCCCTGGGTTCAATCCCCAGTACTGCAAAAAAAAAAAAAAAAAAAAGAGCTGGCCAGGAGCAATGAAGGGAAGAGAAACTGCTTGCAATAAGAGGCCCAGGGATTCTCAGCTTTCTTGGGGTCACGGCTCACAAGTGAATGCTGGAACTTTTAGTGGCACAATTGAAGAAAGACTCAAAATCTCCCTAAAGAAGCCATCGCTAAGGCCCTCGTGGTCCCGCTGTGGCTCAGGGGACTTAGCCGGCTGCGAAAGCTCTCCAGCTGCAGCAGGGCACCTGGTCCCCAGCACAGAGTGGGTGGAGCTGTGTACCACCCTGGTCCTGCTGCTGCTCCTCACATCACTGCGTCCTGTGACCTGGTCGGCTCAATGTGGTCCACTAGTTGTAGACAGAATGCTGTGTCCCCTGGTGAGTCCAGCATGGTGGTTAAGAGCTCCAGACTCGAGCCAGATTGCCTGGGGTCCTGATCCTGGGCCTGCCCAGCCCAGGTGTGATCATGGGCAAGTTACTTCACCTCCCTGAGCCTCAGTTTCATCATCTGTAAAAGGGGGGTGATAATAGCTTGTATCCCATAGGCTTGTCATGAGGATTAATGTGAGTTCGTTTCTATTAGTGCTGAGGGCCAGGCACCTGGTGAGTCCTGGAATCGGTCAGGTGTTGCTATAGTTTTGTCCCTTGATGCATACTTGAATGACCCTGTGAGAAGACCCAGGGAGTCCTGCATTCAGACTGTGGGAACTAGTGCAGTTCAATGACAATTGACGTCTCCATGCTGGGCACTGGTGCCACATCCCTGCTCCCGGGGACATATCTGTGGAGAGACCTTTCTAACACACATTTGTTGCGTTGGGGGAAGTGGGTGAGGTGGACTTATTGGGGGGATGGTGGATGTTTATAATCAATAACATTTATTGAGTGCCTACTGTGTACCAGACCCTGCTCTGGGGGCTTTACACACATTATGTCATTTCGTCCTCATGAGGTGATTAGTAACAATGTAACAATTACCATCCCCATCTTAGAGACACCTCTGAGGCTCAGAAGGGACTGGACTGGAGAGGCCTGAGGCTTTTCTGTGTCAGGCAGCAGTGTGAGCTGAGGTGGAACGGAGCCCCAGGGATCAAGGACACTGCCTGGCTGAGGGGGCTGAGCAAGGCATGGGCCCAGCTCTGCAACGAGCCGGTGTCCAGGTGTGTACGCATCTGGGGGTGCCAGTGCAGGTAAGGCCTGCTTGTCTCCTCAGGGTATCCTGCTGTCCTGGGAAGTGGCAGCCCTGCTGGAGTGGGCAGGGCCGGGAGAGGGGGTGCAAGGAAGCTGCTGCGGGTGGCGTCAACTTCCTTGGGTTAAGGATGGGCTAGAGGCACAGCAGGGCGTGCAGCCTGTGGGGTTGAGGGACCTCCCACTCAGCTTTCTGTCCAGGTCCCAAGGACCCTGACAGCCTCCACCCTGAAGCAAGGAGGAGAGGCAGGCGCTGGGGACAAGGGGCACCAGTACCTCGGTACCGCCCACCGCCTCCCGACTTGACTCCCCACCCCTCCTGCACAATTAGCCGCACTTGTCTCTAATTGATTCCTTTGGTACTCACAGGACAATTAGAATTTAAATTGCCTTTTACAAAGGTCACAAAAACATGATCAGAGAGAAATCTATTAGAGGGGCTGGGGCGGCCCTTCCTTCTCGGCCTCCCTGAGCTGTGGGGGTGGAGGCCAGGCCTTGAGGAATCTTCTCCACCTACACGGGGCCCTTTGGTGACCCCAAAGTCTTCCCCAAGGCTTCCTGGTCCCCTGCTGTGTGGATGGCACCGGGAAGGGCAAGCCAAACTCCCCTGCAGGGCTGCGGGGCCTGTTTCTCCTCCCTCCCTCCCGTGCTGTCTCCCTCCACCCCACACTGCAGCTCCAGCTGTGCTTCAGATGGCCTGGCCCCACGACCTTAAGTACACTTCTTGTCCCCTCCAAATCCCAGTGACCTCATTCATTTCTATTTTGGGGGTCACTGGGGATTGAGCCCAGGGGTGTTCTACCTCTGAGCCACACCCCAGCCCTATTTTATTTTTTATTTTGAAACAGGGTCTCACTAAGTTGTGAAGGGCCTCACTAAATTGCTGAGGCTGGCCTTGAACCTGTGATCCTCCTGTCTCAACCTCCCAAGTATTGGGATTATAGGTGTGCGCCACCACAGCCGGCTAGGAGGCCTCTTCTGGGTCAGCCAGGCATTTAGGACAGCTGGCCTGGCCCAGCTGCTGGGACTGGGGAGGGTGGTCAATGACAGGCCAGCAGGAGCTGCTTCCTGGGTCTGAGAGAGAAACTGGCAGCAGCAGCCCCAGCCCCACCTACATTCTGGCCCTGGAAAGCAATGGCGGTGCCCATCCTGCCTGACTGGTCACAGGAGGGAAGTGGTGACGAAGCCCAGATGCTTTCTCTGGCTCTGGGTGACCCACCTAGCGCCTCCGTCAGCCTTCAGGGGAGAAGCGTGTTTGCTGATCGCCCCCCGCCCCAGCTCCCGTGCGGCGCGTCAGCTTTGCGCATGCGTGTGCGCAGCCCCGTGCTGGTGCTGGGGTGCACAGCGCTGGGGGATAGCGTGTCGAGAGGCTCTACTTGCAGGGGAGAGCGCGGAGTCCGTGCTGCTTGTGGAGAGATGAGTGCTCCTGCTCATCCTCCTGTGGCCCCAGGACAGGAGACACTATCGTTCCTTATTTAGAAACAGGCATGGAGGCAATGAATGTCCTGCCCCTGACCTGGTGGGAGCGGGTCTGCCGCCGCCTCTGAAGACGTCCATATTGAAATGAGAGGCAGCAGAGGCGGAGGCCACGCACGAGCCCATAGGCACCCCGGCAAGGGAGTCCCGCAGACCCATCTGTCCGTGCGTCTATATTAGACACCCTTAGCCTTGCTCTTCAGCAGCAGGGAACATGTTTAAGAGGGGTGAGTGTCTGGGGAAGATGGAGGGGCTGCTCCTGTCAGGGGCATCCTCAAAGGCAGGGCTTCTTGCTGGAACCCTGGGTCTGACCAGGGCTGGGTGGGGCTGGGCATTCAGCCAGTGCCTGAAGGAGAAGGTCTCTCAGGGGCCATAAATCCCACAGGCCCAGGCCAGCAGCTCCACAAAGCTGTTGTGACAGCAGTGGTTAAATTAAGTGCTGTCGTGAAGCCAGTCGGGGCAGGTTTCCTGACTGAGGATTTATGGCCTCCCCGCCCCATTTACTGCCCAGCCAGCCCAGGGCCGGCCCAGCACCAGCCCGTGTATGTGAGGCCCATTCTCAGCCCCAGGAGCTCCTGGCCTGTGGAGGACCAGCGGAGGTGCCAAGCCTGGGCCACAGGAACCAGCGGCCTCCGGAATCCTAGTAATGGTGGTGGTGGTGTGTGTGGGGGGGGGGAAGTGACCATTACTCATATAATAAAGTCCTAGCCAGGTGTGGTGGCTCCTGCCTGCGATCCCAATGTTTGGGAGGCTGAGACAGGAGGAGTGCAGGCTTGAGGCCAGCTTTAACCATTCAGCGAGTTTCAAAATAAAAATAAAAAGGGCTGGGGGTGTACCTTGAAGGTAGAACGCCCCTGGGTTCAATCTCTGGTACCAAAACAAACAAAAAAAGTCCTCGAGGAGTGTGGGTGGCTCTGAGTAGGGCCACCTGTCTCAGGCTCCACGGCCTCACCTGCATGGCAGCTTCGTGGCAGCTTCGGGGCCCCAGACAGTGCTGGCCTGGCCTGGGCCACACCCTCCTCTGGGCAGGCCCCTCCCCTTCGTGGCCCTCAGAGGTCTCAGACAGGTTCTCTGCTGGAGGTCTAGGCTGTCAAGAAGGCCAGACGGGCTCCCTGCCACCAGGATGAGGCCTCGCTCCAGGTCCCCGCAGGCTCGAGCCTCAGCCGGCCTATGCAGCCTTTCTCCCTCTGCCCCTCAGTGTGCACAAGTTCAAGGAGCTGGTGGTGTCGTTGGCACCCTGCTCTTTCCCCCTCCTCTCCTCGCTCCGGCTGTTA
Source organism: Glis glis (assembly GCA_004027185.1). Lineage (NCBI taxonomy): Eukaryota > Metazoa > Chordata > Mammalia > Rodentia > Gliridae > Glis > Glis glis. The sequence continues at coordinate 28,048 of PVJS01010610.1, read as the reverse complement.
CCCCCTCCCCGAGGAACTGCCCTGCTGCCCCCATTGTCCTCCCCATCTACCAAACCCAGATCAGAGGGGACCGCATCCTGTGTCATCCCCTTGGAGGGGTGGCCTTCACCCGCTAGATGTGGAGGTCCTGGGCTTTCCTTTCAGTTGAAAGAGGCTGGTCTAGATGAGTAGAGACAAAAGGCCCACTTTGCCCTGTTGGGTCCTCAGTGGCCTCATCTGTAAAATGGGGACAGTAGTCCTGCCCACCACCCCACTCCCCCACCTTTGTGCTCTCCCCGTCCACTGTGATCCTCAGGTTTAGGAAAGAGGAGTCAGCGTGGGAGGATGGGCCGCCCAGAGCACAGCACCTGCCTGGTGTGTGTGCACACGGACCTCATGGGGAGGGGCCCTGGATGAGTCTGGTTGGCTTGTGAGCAAACTGAGGAGTTGTGAGGAGAAAGGGGTTCTCTCTGCATCAGGGGAGGGGTGTGTAGGCACAGGCAAGGTGTGAGCCCTGCAGCCTGTGCCTGGGGGAGTGGGCCGGAGCCGTGTGCATGACTGGAGGGTCTGGGCATGCGTGTGCATATACATGGAGTATTGTGTGGTTGGTGAATGTGTGGTGTGCAAAAATGAGCATGCATATGTATCCAGGTGTATTTGTGTGTCTGTGACCAGGTGTGTGTCTGTGTGTAATATGATTAGTAAGTGTGCTTATAAATACACTGTGTGAACATGTGCAACAAGCATGTGTGACTTGTATGGTATTATGTAGGGTGTGTGTAGGGAGTGTGCATGTGTGTGTGTGTGAGACATGTGCATCCTTTGACCTACCACCTTTGACCCTGGACTCATCTCTTGGGTCCTTACAGTCACCCTGGACATGTGCAGAAAGAGACTGCCCATGGTCCCTGGTTGGGGCCACTAATTTCCTGGGAGAGCAGCTAGTCCCCTCCCATTATCCATCCTAGACTTCTCTTGGATGAATCCAGAACCTGGGTTACATCGCCTCCCTCCTCAGGATGCCCCACCGATTGTCTGTCTGTCTGTCTGTCTGTCTGTCTCTCTCTCTCTCGTGTTGGGGATTGAACCCAGGGACATTCTACCTCTGAGCTACACCTCCAGTCCTTTTTATTTTTTATTTTGAAACAAGGTCTCACTAAATTGCTGAGGCTGGCCTCGAATCTGCAATCTTTCTGCCTCAGCCTCCCAAGTACTGGGATTTCACATGTGTAGCACCACGCCCAGCTGATACCCTACTTTTCTTATTGAAGCCTGTAGTCTCCAGAGCATAGGCCCTTGGGGTGGCCCTCCATTCCCCCACACCTGTTCGCCATCCCAGACCCCACTGTTCTCATTGCCCAGAAAGGACAAGAGAGAGAATGGGGAGAGATCCAGCAGCCTAGGGGTCTCCAGGGAGGCCACCCACCCCCTGACTCAGAGCAGGACAAGTTGCAGGCACATCCTGCAGAGCCTGGGCCTGTCCTGCTGGGGCCCATTGTCCTTCAAGTGACTGGCTGCCCCCTCCAGCCCCTCTGGCTCTGCTTGCTGCCCACCTTGTGGGAAGGAGGATGACTGGGAACAGGCAGAAAGGCCCTCACTCTTCCCGCCCTGCCCTGCTGCCCTGGTGGGCAAGCCACCTCCACACTGGGGACATGCTAGACGTGGACTGAAAGCAGGGTGCCTGTGGCCCTTTCCGCCTTGCCATTCCTCCACCATTTCCTCAGGTTCTGCAACTTCCCGAGGTTCCATCCATTGTTCAGTCTCTGGTGCCAGCCCTGGCCTGCCCTGCCAGGGGCAGAGCAAGAAAGCAAAGAAGGCCTTACACTGTGGGTACCTGGCTGAGGGGCAGAGGAGGGGGACCCAGGCCCGGGCTTTGGAGGTCTCCCTTCTAGGGGGTGGGGAACTAGCAGATACACACAAATGACCCACATACGTGCCCCAAACACAGAGAGATGGTGGGGCCATGGGCGGGAGGGTGTCTTGGGCAGGCGTGGATTCAGCCCTGGGGATTGCAAGCGCAATGGCAGCCCCCCGGGAGCCCCTCCCCAGATCAAGAGGAGGGCAAGAGGGAGCTCCTTGGCCTGGCCGCTCATCCCAGGGACTGGGGCTGCCAAGAATTTAGAGCTGGGCAGATGCAGAGAAGAGAGAGCCAGGGAAGGCTGAGCAGCCCTGGGGCCGGAGGGGAGGAAGGGCTGCCGGCCAGAGTCCGCTGAGCTGGGCATCAAAGCCCGAGTGTGCTCCCAGGGTGCTGGCCTCCCGCCCACGGAGAGACACATGTCCCTTTGATGGTAAGAAGAAAGGATGTTGTAGAGCAGTGGTGGGAGGGGCAGGGGAGATGGAGTCTCCTCCCCGCGGCCACCCAGGGCATGTGAGGATCCCCCCCGTGTCACGTCCTCTGCTTCCCATGGACTCTGAAGCCAGACTTAGCACTGGAGGCTTTACCTGCTGAGGAAGCGGGTGACTGCCTCCGCCCAGGGGTTGTCAGGGGCCGACTGCTGGCCACTTCCTGGCACCAAAGTCCAGCAGGGCCGCCCACCGTCCTGCTGGCTGAATGGGGGTGACCAGTCTTGCCCTGGGAACTAGGGTGCAGTGGGCCCGGTGCCCGCTGGCCACCTCACCGTGGCCCTGCAGCCGCCTCTGCGAGGTGACTCAGGTGTGTCTTGGAGCACACAGGCTGGGTACAGGGCTCGCCCTTCACTCCAGCAAGAGCGAGGCACGCTCCCCCTGCAGCCCCCAGGCTTCCCTGGGTCCCACCTCTTCTCTCGCCCTGCACAGTGTCTCTGCCTGGGTTGCCCAAAGCCCCACCTCTGGGTGTGGATGCCTTTGTTTTTGTTGTTGTTTATGGTACTGAGGATTGAACCTAGAGCATTCTACCTCGGAGCTACACTCCAGCCTTACTTCATTTTTTATTTCATTATAGGATCTCACTAAGTTATCATATGCTGGCTTCCAACCTGCGATCCTCCTGTCTCAGCCTCCCAAGAACTGGGACTGCAGGTGTGCACCACCGCGCCTGGCTGATAGGATGCCTTTATAAGGTTTAGCAAAAAGTGCCCCATCCTCTAGTGCCTGCCATCTGCAGGAAAATGTGGTACTAAATGTACCATGCGGGGTGAACACGCAGCTGGGCGGAGCCTCTGGAGCTGTGAGGAGGGCCTGCACCCTCTCCCTGGCCCTCCTCCTGGGGCCCAGAGCCCTCTCCTCAGCGAAGCCCTCTGATCACTGCAGCCTGGGGGACTTCACAGCCCCCAAGCGGAGCTGCGGCCAGAGCTTGGTGAGAGCAGCGGTGGCCTGGGTGTCCTGCCTAAGAGCCTGGGCTTGTGGAGACGGCTGGGCTTCCTCCTATGGGGAGGCCAGCCTCCTCCGCTCCACAGCCATTCCCTGGAGAGGGCACATGTGGGGGTACCCAGCCACATTTCCACCAGTGCCTGAGGGGTCCTGGGGTGCAAGCGACAGCTGGGTGAGGGGTGGGTACAGGGGACGCTTTGGTCCTGGTGGGAAGAGCATCCCCTTGGCCAGACCCCTAGCTGGAGAGGATGGCTTGTGGTCCCTGCTATACGACCAGGAAGAGATATCTTAGAAAAGCTCCTGCTTGCTGGGTGTGGCAGCGCACACCTGTAATCTCAGTACTTGGGAAGCTGGACAGGAGGATCACAGGATCGAGGCCAGCCTCATCAATTTAGTGAGACCCTCAGCAACTTAGGGAGACCCTGTTTCAAAAAAATTAAAAAATAAAAAGGGCTGGGAGTGTAACTAGGAGTTAGAATGCCCCTGGGTTCAATATCTAGTACAAACAACCCCCCAAAAAACAAAAGAAAAACAACTCCTGCTACCTGGGTACAGTGGCACAGGCCTATAATCCCAGTACTTGGGAGGCTGAGACAGAAAGATCACAGATTCAAGGACCTCAGCAACCTAGCAAGATCCTGTTTCAAAATTAAAAAATAAAAAGGTCTGGGGGTATATCTCAGAGATAGAATGTCCCTGGGTTCAATTCTCATTTTATATATATATATATTGCGGATATAAATATAGGGCATTCTACCTCCAATCTACACCCCCAGCCCTATATTTTTATTCTTTATTTTGAAACAGGGTCTCGCTAAGTTGTGGAGGCCTCACTAAGTAGCTGAGGCTGGCCGCAAACCCGAAGCCTCTGGTCTCAGCCTCCCAAGTTCTGGGATTACAAATGTGTGCCACCACGCCCGGCTCTCATTATATATATTAAAAAAAAAAGCAAAGGAAAGCTCCTGTTGCGTAGTTCATCTGGCTCCACACACCCAGAGCTTCTGTGGGCTTCCTGACCCGGGCTCCATGGCAAGGGCCTTTGGGTGCCTTGCGTGCCCTTCTGCCAGCATCCCATGGGAAGGCAGCCCTGTGTGGGGGCCGGGTCTCCCGGTGCCCTAATGCTGTCTTATTCCTTTTCCCCAGTGCAAGGTTCTGCTGGGTAGGTCTGGGGGGAAGGGTCCACAGGCCCCCTCACCCCAAGTCGGCTATGCTTAGGACCTGCTCCTGGGACGCCCACCCTGTGCCCTCAGCCCCTCCACGCTCTGCTCATGCCTCTCCCCCATGTGTCGGAGTCAAAGCTGTTCCAGAGATCCCTGGCTACCTTCACTTTTTTTTTTTTTTTTGGTACTGGGGATCCAACCCAGGGGCATTCTACTTCCAGCTATATCCCCAGCCCTTTTTATTTTTTATTTTGAAACAAGGTTTTGCTAAGTTGCCAAGGGTCTCTGTAAATTGCTGAGGCTGGACTCAAACTTGTGATTCTCCTGCCTCAGCCTCCCATGTACTGTGATCCCAGGCATGCACCACCGCACCCGGCTGCCCTCACTTTCCGTGTAAACAGAAGCTCACAGACTGCAGCATCCGCACCTGCCCAGGCCCCAGGGGAGGGGCTGCAGAGGCTGGGCAGCACCCCTTCTTCATGCCCAGGAAATTCCATGCCGCCTTCCATGTGGGCCCAGGTGCCATCCGGAAAAACCCCAGCCAGCCCCCAGTGGACTTGGCTCTGACCCCTTAGGAAAGGAAGTAGGGAATAAAATGGAGGTCGGGACAGAGAGATACTGGAAAATAAATTCTCAAACCCTGTATGGTGACATCCCAACACCCGCTGCTGACACGGAAAAATAAAAGTTGCGTCTTGTTTCCTTCGCCCTCTCTGTCTGAATGATTTGACGTTTTATTCCCCCCATCAAAGTCTCTATTCTCTGCTAATGGCAGAATAATAAAAAATTATCCCTCATAGCGTGTGAGTGAGAGGCCAAGCCGGGAGCCCAGGAGAGGGAGGAAGGAGAGGAAGAAAAAGGTTATTATAAATGTGTCAGCCTTGTTTATGGCCCTTTATCAGCGAGGGAGAGGCGGGAGGGAGAGGCTCCGTCGGCGCACACTTTAAAGCACTGCCAGCTTGGTGTGGAGTGTAAATAATTTTTATTTTCAGCTGCATTTAGATATTTTAAAATACACACCCGCCAGCCATCGTGGGGAGCCAGCCAAGCCTGCTGGGGCGAGGAGGGGAGGGGGCAGTCTGCCTTTCAGCCCTGTGATGGGACCAGGCTTGACAAGCAGGGCTTTCAGAGGCAGTTTGCTGATACGGTCTCCTTCCCAAGGAGCGCAGGCAGATAGGTGGAGGCCTCCCAGCTGCAGAGGGCCGCAGAGCTGCCCCGCTGGCTGGCATGGGCAGGGGTAATCTAACGAGGCAGGACCGGGGAGGCAGTGCGGTGGCCTTCCTGGTAGGGCCAGCGCTCCACCCTCTCCACACCGCTGGACACCACATTTCCATCCTGGGCTTGTGACTATAGCTTCAGATCCTCAGCTTTCGTTCATGCTGTGTCAACATTTATTGAGCACCAACTGTGTGCCAGGATCATAAGGACTCAGTGGTGGGGAACTTAGGTCAGGAGAGGTTGTTTCACTTCATTAACCCTTTGACCTCTCCTGACCTTTAGTGTTTTCAGTCAGCATTCTCACCGTGGTGACGCAAACACTTGACACGCAAAACTTAGAGGAAGAAGTTGATTTGCTCACAGTAAACTGAAATCTGGAAATTTCAGTCCCTCCACTGGCTTCCAAGCAGGAGCCAGGGCTGCAGGGCCTCAGGGGGGAGGAGCAGAGAGAGCAAAAGGTCAGAGTGACACCCTGCAGCTGGGTGGCCCCAGAAAACACACCCCTGGCAACGCCCCCAGGGACCTGAACTCCAGTCCTGTCCCACCTCCAGACATGGCTGTCTCCAGCACATGAGGTCTGGGAACAGTTTAATTCCACATTGTGACAGTGGACCATTGCATTCTGGGTTGAAATTGGCTGTCTTAAGGCAGTGGGCACAGAGGTGAGTCGTGCCTGGGAGATCTTAGCAAGATCTCCCGAGGGCTTGACTCCCAAGGGCTGAGCTTCCATTAATTCTTCTGTCAAATGGGGATAATAATGGTATCAATGTCATATGGTTGTGGGGATAAATTGAGATGAAGAGTATAATGACTTTGCTATCTGATGCACAGGGAGCGTGCCCTAGACAATATTTCTTGTCATTTGCTGTACAAGCAATGTGAGTATCAGATCCCACCAGTAACCCCTAAATGTTCCAATGTTCCCAGCATGGAGGTCAAGGGGAAGCTACAGGAAGTCCAGCTGTGTCTTGTGAGTGGGCTCTTAGAGAAGGGCGCCTGAAGGAGAGGGAGGATGGGAGGGGTGGGAGGAGCCTGGCTTGGACGGTGATGAGGGGCTCAGAGGTCAGATGGCCTGATGACCTGCCCAGGCTGGTTCCCAAACTAGCTCAGAATGGGGTTTGGGCATTGACACCCCATGAAAGCTGCAAACCAGGCGTGTGGCCAGCACATCACCTGCCACTGTGTCTTTTTTTTTTTTTCAGTACTAGGGATCAAACTCAGGGTAATTCTACCTCCAAGCTACAACCCCAGCCCTTTTATTTTTTGTTTTGAAACAGGGTTTCACTAAGTTGCCGAGGCTGGCTTCGAACCCGCAATGCTCCTGTCTCAGCCTTCCAAGTACTGGGATTACAGGCATGCACCACCATATCTGGCTTGCCCCCAGGTCTTGGGGCTTCTCTTTCTGTTTCCCATTGAATGTTATCTCTGATAGATGTGGGGGACAACTTGCAATGCCCTATGTGTCCTCCAGACTCTCAGGGCTGACACTGGTAGACAGTGAGCATGGGCAGGCTCAGAGATGCAAAGAGGGTTCGGTCTGTCACTTGGCTAGTCAGGAGAGAGCAGGCATATTGAGTCCTTCCAATAAATCCCTTCTTCTGGCTGAAGCTAAGGGTGACTGAAAGAACATAAGCTGTCAGGCCACAGGGTGACTGGGTTCTTGGTCACAAATACAGATATGGACATGGGTTGGGCAGAGCCAGCTCCAGGACTGTGTTAGGCCCTACATAGGGTCTGTGGACCAAGAGAAAGCCAGGAAATCACAGGAGGCAGAAGGGAGAGGGAGGCAAAGGGACAGGCGTAAGAGGGAGCAGACAGGGGCTTTGCACCTGCCTCCCACCTCTTGTCATTTTTCAGTCAATGCCACAAAGTTCAACACTGCCTGCTCTGAGTCTGGTGTTCAAGGGACTCAAAGCCCCAAGAGGGAGACAGGTGTGTAAGCAGACAGGACAGACCATTATATAGAGTGTTGTGGTCCAAGAGTGGAGAGGGGAGGTGGGCATCAGGCAAGGAGGCACAGAGCGGGAGAGACTTGAATGGGCTTCAGAAGTAGGCATAGAAAATCCCCAAGCAGAGCAGGTGGGGAGTAAATTTCTTCTGGAGGGTGTAGAATGAACAAGCCCTGAGAGCATGTGGCCACCTGGATCACTGGGGGAAGTATAAGGAACTGTGTAGGGCTGAAATAGTGTCACCAACAGTGTCCTAAGGAATATTAGATCTGAGGATGTTAATCAATGTTACTTGAAACAAGGGTTCCCCTGGTAAGATGTATTGGGGCAACACTGGACTAAATAAGAGCACAAGGTACAAGATTAACACACAAAAATCAATTGTAGTTCTATATACTGGCAATGAAGAATAAAATTAAGAAAACAATTCCATTTACAATAGCTTCAGAAAGAATAAAATGCTTAGAAATAAATTTAACTAAGTTTCCCCTGGAAACTACAAGACATTCTAAAAGAAATTAAAGCAGATTGAAATAAATGGAAAGACATCCCATGTTCATGGATTGGAAGACAATATTGTTAAGAGTGCAATACTCCTTAAATTGTTTTACAGATTCAATGCAATTTCTATCAAAACCTCAGATGGTTTCTTGAGGAAACTGACAAGATGATCCTAACATTTTTATGAAAATGTAAGGGTCTGCTGGTAGGAATACAAAATGGTACAGTCACTATGGAAGACAGTATGGATTTCTTACAAAATTAAACATACTCTTACCACACCATCCAGCAACTGGTCTCCTTGGTATTTCCACAAATGAACTGAAAGCCTACATGTGGATGTTTATAGCAAATTTCTCCATGAGTTCCCAAACTTGAGGACAACTAAGATATCTATCAGTAAGGGAATAAATAAACAAACTTTAGTACAATCAGAAAATGGATTTTTTATGCTAAAAAAATGAGCAATGAAGCCATGAAAAAAACATGGAGGAATATTAAATGCATATTAATAAGTGAAAGAAGCCAATTTAAAAGGCTATCTACTGTATAATTCCAACTACATGACATTCTTGTTTTTTGTTTTGTTTTTGGTAGAGGGGCATTTTACTTCATTATACCTTCAGCCCTATTTAATTTTTTATTTTGAAACAGGGTCTCACTAAGTTGCTGAGGGTCTTGCAAAAATGTTTCAGCCTCCCAAGTACTACGATTACAGGTATGTGCCACCATGCCAGGCTACATGACATTATTCTGATAAAGGCAAAACTATAGAGTCAGTGGGGATGAGTAGGTAGAAATTTTCAGGGGAGTGAAAATTTCCACATGATACTGTGATGGCATTTCTCAAAACTCACAGATTGTACAACACCAAGGGTAGGACCATAATGTAAACTATGGACTTGGGATGATAATGATGTGTCCATGCAGGTTCATTGATTGTAACAAATGTACCACTCTGGTTCCAGGTGTTGATAGGGGAGGTGGTATGTGTGTGTTCCCTGTTATATGGGAACTCAACTTCTGCTCAATTTTGCTGTGAATTCAAAACTGCTCTTAAAAAAGAAAAGTCTATTTAAATGACCCAGAAAAGCCAAACTAATCTAAAAAAAATAACAAAGTTGGCAGACTCCTACTTCTGGATTTCAAAACTTACTACAAAGCTACAATAATCAAGACAATATAGTACTGGCATGAGGACAGACATATGGATCAATGAAATGGAAATGAGAGTTCAGAAATAAACCCTCACATTTATGGTCAATTGATTTTCAACAAGAGCCAAGACAATTCAATAGGGGAAAAATAGTATTTTCAACATATGAGGCTGGGATAATTGGATATCCACATGCAAAAGATGACTGACCCCCTTCCTTGCCGCACACAGAAAGTATCTTGACATGGATCAAAGACCTGGATGTAAAGCCTGAGGCTGGGAAAGGCCAGGCTACTGGGCCAGAGGCCAGAGTGGGGGTGGGGGGCTCAGATTAGCACCTTGTCAGGCCCTCTGGGTTCTCTACAATGATCTTTATCATTTTACTTTTCCCTGGACTTTTGAGGTTAACAGATCCTAGAGTGACTCGCTTTGAGACAGGAAGCTCTGCACAGATATTCCATTCCTCCTCCAACTTACCTGTTTTGAAAGTCAGTGGGAGTGAACTCTAGTACAAACTCTGTGTGTGTGTGTGTGTGTGTGTGTGTGTGTGTGTGTGTGTGTTAC
>PVJS01010610.1:0-18133 GCA_004027185.1 Glis glis | reverse complement strand
GCAGCCGATAGCACCCTCCCTCAACAATACAACAGCCATAGCACCCCATAATCTCTCCTTTAGCATCTGTAGAAAGGCCAAGCTGATGGAAGAGAGAGAATCAGGCGAGAAAGTGCTCATCTCAGAATTGTTTGTACTGCCTCTTCAGTAGATCAGTGGCCTCAGTTCGCTATACCTCCCATGTTGCTTTGCAGCTCAGTCCATCAAGAGTTGGAGCCAGTTCCTCCATCCCTCGACTCTGGACCGGCCTCCTGACTAGCTTTGGCCAATGGGAAGTAATCACGTGGTAGAAGTAATCCTGCGCTGGCTCCAAGCGTAGACCTGAGGACTACTTTTATGATTCCACTTGCTGTCTGGGAAACCTGCTACGATCATGAGGACGAGCCTGGGCTGGCCTGCTGCAGGATGAGAGACCACAGGGAAAAGAACTGAGTCATCCCAGGCAAGGCCATCCTGGACCAGCAGCCCCTAGACAGTCCTCCAGCTGACCACAGACCTGCCAGTGAGTCCCCGGGAATCAGCCCTGCCCACGGCTGCCCAGCAGACTTGTTCACTGTGAACAGAATCAACACCTGTTTTAAGACACAAAGCTTTGGGGTTGTCATGTACCACTATTTAGAATTAAAAAAAAAAACTGATAGAGCTCCAAACTGGAGACAACCCAGATGCGCATCAATGCGGCATTGGGGGTGTAAATGGTGGTCTAGCAGGAGAGTGGACACCCTGTGGCCATTAAAAAATGAGATTGAAGCTGGGCATAGTGGCACACACTTGTAATCCCAGTACTTGGGAGGCTGAGACCGGAGGATCCGGGTTCGCGGCCAGCCTCAGCTACTTAGTGAGGCCCTCCGCAACTTAGTGAGACCCTGTTTCAAAATAAAGAATAAAAAATAGGGCTGGGGGTGTAGTTCAGAGGTAGAATGCCCCTGAGTTCAATCCCCAGTACCACAAAAAACAAAAATAAGATTGAGCTGGGCATGGTGGTGCATGCCTGTAATCCCAGTACTTGGGAGGCTGAGACAGGAGGATCGCAGGTTCGTGGTCAGCCTTAGTAACTTAGTGAGGCTATCAGCAACTTAGTGAGACCTTGTTTCAAAATAAAAGAATAAAATAGAGGTGGGGGTGTAGCTTGGAGGTAGAATGCCCCTGGGTTCAATCCCCAGCACCAAAAAAAAAAGAGAGATTGATTGACATGTACTGATATGGAAATTGCCCATGATATGCTGGTGAGGAAAAAGCAACTGGCTGATCAATATGCATGACCCTATTTTTTTTTTACAGTCTGCATGTAAGAATATATAAAACATATACACCCTGGCAAAAGTTGGCAGTGGTATATAGCAAATTATTCATGGGGGCCACCTCTAGGAGAGTTAAGAGGGAGTTTGATGGGCTTTGCTTTCTTTTTTTATGATTATTTTTTTTTTTGGACTGGGAATTGAACCCAGGGTCATTCTTTTTCTGAGCTACACTCCCAGTCCTTTTATTTATTTGCTTTTAAAAATTTGCAACAGGCTCTCTCTAGTTGCCGAGGGCCTTGCTAAGTTGCTAAGGCTGGCCTCGAATCTGCGATCCTCTTGTCTCACCCTCCCAAGTACTGGGATTACAGGTGTGTACCACCTCAGCCAGATGTGTTTTTTAGTAATTTTTTTAATGGAGATTATTATTTGAAAGAAAAGCAAGCTTGGTGTTTGATGGCTGTGTTTGCTGCAACTGAGATCCAGCTGACAGGTTCTTTGGCTTTTTCTCTTCCACCCTGACTCCCTGGCTCCGACTCTCCTCCTGGCCCAAGGCCAGCCCCTCCTGCAGCAAAGACCTGCACCTGAGCTCCCCCACGCTGCCAGAGGCCCTCAGTGGCTCTGCCGTCACTGCGAAGCCCTCAACCCTCAGGTATTTACCTTCAGTATTAGAGCAGGAAGAGTCTTTGGGGAATGGAGTCCCACCTCTTCACGGTACACATATAGGGAAACTGAGGCATGGGGGGTCAGGGACATATTGGGGGCGTCTGTGAGACTGCAGCTGAGCCGAGGCCAGACAAAGGTGCCCTGGGCCCCCACCACCTCAGGAGTCCAGGGCTGTCTCCATCCGCTGAGCCCCCTTTCCCCCAGAGGGGCCTGGAGATTGGGGACAAGCTTTGTCCTTCTTGAGAGATGAAGGAGGGGCCATGAGGGAGAGTCAAGGGGCTGGAGCCCAGGAGGAGGAGCGAGAGGGTGGGTGTCTGTCCCAGCCTCAGCCCAGAGCCTCCGGCAGCAGCAGATAATAAGCAAGAATAATAGAGGAAAGAGAGCGAAATGTCACACGCGCTCTGGTGCCATTAGCCGCCAGAGAAGGGAAATACCACATAATTAGGCCAGGCCTTTGTTTGGCTTTGTGGAGGGAGTGTGAAGGGACTGGTCGCGGTGGGGGACTGCGCCTGTTTACTGGGGCAGAGGGAGGACAGTGACCGGAGGATTTCACCGCTGGGGCTCCGGGACCCTTGGGATGCCTACTCCCCACTTCCTGGGCCTGATGTGACTCTGGTGGGAATGGAGACAGGGAAGGGACAGACTTGTTCTACTTGGAAACCAAGACACCGAGCCCCTTGCTAAACTGCCTTTTGCTGTTGTTTATATTTCCCTCGTTATTACCCAAGTCACAGAAATGCCTGGGTAATAGCTGTAAAATCACACACTGGCAGCTGATTCGGGTGCGACGCTTGGCACGGCAGCGGCGTTTTAAGGAGAAATAAACAAGGCCTGAAATAAAAGGCGGCAGGAATACAAATCTGCACAAAGAGGAGGACGGGCCTTCCCGTGCAGTGGTCTGCGCCTGCGTCCTCGGCGGGCCTTTACCCTTCCCTCCGCAGGGCCGCCCTGCTGCCTGAGGGCCACCTGAGGGGCTCTTCCTTCCCACGGTTCAGGCCCCACAACCCAGAGCAGGTTCTGGCTGGGCCAGAGTCCTTCTCTTTGCAGACTCAGGCTGCCCTCCCTGTCCTGGCTCATGTTCTCTGTGGGGTACCCACGGTCTTCTCTCTCCAACTGAGGGGTCTTCAAACACCAGCTCATATTCATTCATTCATTCATTCATTTCTTTTTCTTTTTGCAGTACTGAGGATTGAACCCAAGGGCACTGTACCACTGAGCTACATCCCCATCCCTTTCTATTTTATTTCAAAACAGGGCCTTGCTAAGTTGCTCAGGCTGGCCTCAAACTTTTGATCCTTCTGCCTCAGTCTTCTGAGTAGCTGGGATTGAAGGCATCTGCCACTGTGCCCGGCTCACTCATTCCTTTCTTTCTTTCTTTCGTTTTTTTTTTTTTTTTTGTGGTACTGGGGATTGAACCCAGGGGCATTCTACCTCTGAGCTACACTCCCAACCCTATTTTTTATTCTTTATTTTGAAACAGGGTCTCACTAAGTTGCGGAGGGCCTCACTATAAGTTGCTGAGGCTGGCTGCGAACCTGCAATCTTCCTGTCTCCGGTTCCCAAGTACTGGGATTACAAGCATGCGCCACCACGCCCGGCTTCATTCATTCATTTCTTGAGTAACTACTTTGTGCCAGGCACTGTGCACATTGGTTCTTCCTCAGGACTAATAAGTGGTGCAAGAGACAGACATTAGAAAAATAAATACAGGAGTAAATGTATAATAAGCTAGTTTATGTGCTCTAAAGAAAAAGAACAGTGTAGAATGAAAAAGAAAACAGGGTTTAATCCCTAGCAAACACACACACACACACACACACACACACACACACACATTCACACATGTATTTAAGTAATCCATTAATACATTCTCACCACTCACACGCCAATGCTATGTCAGCGTATCACAAGGGAGGCTTCTTCCCTCCTCACCACCCTCCACTGTTTCCCATTGTTAAGAGTTTGATATACACCTGCAGGCTTTCTCCCACAGATTATGTGTGTGTGTGTGTGTGTGTGTGTGTGTGTGTGTGTGTGTGTGTGCGCATGCGTACGCACACACAAACACTGGAGATTGAACCTAGGGGCATTCTACCTCCAAGCTATACCCCCAGTCCTATTTTATTTTTTATTTGGAAACAGGGTCTCGCTAAGTTGCTGAGACCCTCGCTAGATTGCCGAGGGTGGCCTCCAACCTGCGGTCTTCCTATCTCAAGCTCCCAAATATTGGGATTACAGGCGTGTGCCACCACGGCCAGCTTCCACAGATTATCTTGCCATACAGAATACCTACATATGCACAGTCCTGGTGGTTTTATTTATTTTGGTACTGGGTATTGAACACAGGGGCATTCTATCTCTGAGCTACATCCCCAGCCCTATTTTGTTTATTATTTTGAAAAAGGATCTTGCTAAATTGCTGAGGGCCTTGTTAAGTTGCTGAGGCTGGCCGGGAACTTGCAAACCTCCTGTCTCAGCCTCCCAACTACTGGGATTACATGCATGTGCCACCACGCCCAACTTCTGGTGTTTTGTTTTGTTTTAATAACAGAAATAGGATCCTAGTTACTATATCTTATTCTGGAATTTACTTTTCCCCATAATTTGGGAGGATCTTTCTATGTGGGATATAGATCTTTATTTATTTATATATTTATTTGGTACTGGGGATTGAACACAGGGGCATTTTACCTCTGAGCGATACCCCAGCCCTTTCTATTTTTTTGTTTTTTATTTCTGTGGTACTGGGGATTGAACCCAGGGGCATTCTACCTCCAAGTTACATCCCCAGCTCTATTTTATTTTTATTTTGAAACAGGGTGTTGCTAGATTGATAAGAGTCTCACTACTTGCTGAGGCTGTCCTTGAACCTGTAATCTTCCTGTGTCAGCCTCCCAAGAATTGGGATTACAGGCATGCGCCACCACACCTGGCTCTTTTAATGATTCCCCTACTGATGGTTTGTTTCCAGTTTTTTGCTATTACAAACAAGGGTGTCGGGCCTGTCTTCTTGGCCCAGCTCGGACCTCCCCACGGCTCCCAGGCACACAGGGCCCATGGGGACAAAGGGAAGCTTGTGATCCTACAGGTCTCCCTGAGCAGCCAGGGGCCAAGGGCCTACTCCCTCCCATGGGAGAAACAGCCTGCGGCACCCTGGGGGCCGACACACAACCTGTTTCAGGCAGTGAGAAGGAGTAGCAGGCTTGATCTTGTCGCCCCTCAGCTCATGCCATGTCCCTGGTTGCCCACCCATGCTGGTCCTTGCCCAAGACAGCCACAGAGAAGGATCTGTGGAGGAGATGTCACTGCTGGCTGTCCATCAAAATAGCCAGAGGGGGCTCAGGCTGGAATGGGTCACAGGCCAGGGTGGGAGCTGGGAGCTCACTTTCTTGAGCACCCACTGTGTGCGAGGCACCGCGCCAAGGCCTCTGGATGCGATTCACTCTGTCCTGTGCCACAGCAACGCTTCTGTTTATAGACGCTGGCAATGCAGCTCAGAGACAGTGGTGACTGGCCCCGTGCCACACAGCTGCTTTGCCTGACTGTACAACCTGGCTCCTTCCATTTTCTCTTTTGGCCCCTGCCAGATGAGGCCAGACGTGGAGCCCCCACGGCCTCCTGCCACCCTGAGGAATGTCAAGTAATGGCCAGCAGGGACAGATGGACTAGGGGTCCTTTCCAGAGGGAGCGCTGAGCTGACACGGACTGCTCGAGCTTACCCCCTGTGGCATCCCTTGAGTCAGCAAGAAGCAGCCCCTAAGGCGTGGCTGGCATTGGGGGAGTCAGGCAGGGCTCAGGTGTTCCCAGCCAGGGGCTCTAGGTTGAGGTCAGAGGGCAAGCAGAAGGGCAGGGGGCCCCTGTGGGCTGGGTGTGAAGACTCAGCTCCTGCCCTGCTAGTGCCTCGATCTCCCTGTGTTAGGGCAGGATTTGGGGCTTTCTTCAGGTTCTGTAAAGTGTTCATGACCCTAAAAGAGGTGTTCCAAGTCTACGGACCAGGGTAGAGTCTCGGGTACCTAGAGAAGATGCCAGAAGCCCCAGTTCAACCCCTACCTCTACCCTGACTCGGTGTCTCCATCTCCACTATCAGGGGCTGGAGCAGAGCATCCCTAAGGGCCTCCTGGCAGCTCCAGCTGGACTTCCCTTCCTACGCCAGGACAGCAAAGCATTCTGGGAAGCCTAGGAGAGATGCTCCTTGAGGGTCCTTAGAGTCTAGGGGATGAAAGGACGGGAGAGCTGGAGGTGCTGAGAGAAGGGAGGAGTGGTACAGGGTGATATCTCTCTCTCTCTCTCTCTCTCTCTCTCTCTCTCTCTCTCTCTCATTTTTCCACCAGTGAAACTTAACAGGGAGGGAGGCTCCAGATATGGACAGCTGTGCTGTGGACCAGGTCCTGGGGGGGCCCAGGTCTCCTCTGAAGCCCTCCTTCAGGTCTCAGATCCAACTGGGGGCCCCGTGGGTACCAGTTCTGTGCGGGCACACAACGAGGAAATATTTGGTGGGAGACAGAAGAGAGGACCCCTGCCTGTCCTGGGAGAACTCTTGCCAGGCCTGGTGGACAGATTCCAGACTAAGCCACAGGATTTGGACTCTGGGGACGCAGGGGGCCAAGAAGGCAGCAGTTCTGGGTGCCGCAGCAAGCAACAAATGAGGCCCTGACACCAGGCAGATGGCTTTACATCACCAAGGCAGGACAGGCTTCGAGGAGGAGGACGAGGAGGAGGGAGGGGAGGTGCTCCTGCACCACGCGCTTGTGGATAAAGCCCCGCCACATTGCTTATCTGACGTGAGACCACAGACTGACTCTGCTCCACAGTCCTCTTGTCTATAAAGTGGAAGCAATAATGGATTCGAACCCAGAGGACTGTGGTGACGATGCCAAATGTTTATAATGGTGCCTGGCGCGAAGCAAGTGCTCAGAAAAGACGGACCATTTTTATTGCCATATCCATCGCTGTGATTGGAGGATGGAGGAATATGAAAAGATGGAGAAAGGCGGGCAGGCAGTCCAGGGGCTGCCATGGGGTAAGAGCACCGCAGCTGGGATGACCTTGGAGGAGGCTCCGCACCTCTGGGCACAAGGGGGTCCAGCTCAGACTTTCAATTCTGCGCATGCGCCCTGGGGACCGGGATTTGCCAGCCTTTAACCCCAGGCTCGATAATGACTGTCGCGTCCCGAAGGCCCAGTGCACAGGTGGTAGAATTCCAGGTATGGTGATGGGTTAGGACAGTGGCTGGGCCTGGGCTGGGCAGGAGGTAGGTGGATTCCTGCCTGTTTTGACCACTGCAGAAGGCCAGCTCCTCCTGGAGGTGGTGGGTGGGTATGTCAGACTGAGTCAACCAACGGGTCCTCGAGGGACAGGGCGGTCCCTGTCCAGGTCTGGGACTCCATTTATCATCCTATAATGGGAAGAGGCAGCTGAAGCAGGCAGCCAGAGGGGCCCAGCTGTTGGTGGCCACCTCTGCGATGGCAGGCGGGGACAGAAGCAGATGTAGAGAGTGGGTTGGAGGGTCTGGGGAGGGCGGCCAGCCCTGGCCCTCCCCTCTTGCAAGTGAGGGAGGCAACAGCTCCTCCAATCCCCAGGTGAGGCTGAGGCTGACTGAAGAGAAGGCTCCAGAGCCAGGATGTCAGCCAGTGCCCCCTGCCACCTTTGTGTGGCGAATTTGCATAATATTTGCACAAATCTGCATAATTTAGGGAGCAGTCAGTGCTGTTCTTGGGCGGTCCGATTCTCTGTGATTTTATGAGCTTTGAAGTGGCCCTTTCTTCTCCTGCCCACTCCCCTCCCGCTCTCCTTTTCTGTGCGCCTGGCCTGTCAGGTCCTGTCGCCTCTGCCCACCTTCCCGGGGCTGGAGGACGGCTGGAAGCTTTCTGGGGTCCCTGGAGAAAGCCCCCCTGCAGCTGTTGAGTGGAGTTGCCTGTAAGCTTGACACTGGGTCCAGCCCAGCCCTCTGCAAGGCCTTCACAAAGGAGGTGCAGGGACCCTGAGGAAGCCCAAGAATAGCCGGCCCGGGGACCGAATCCTCTTCCCTGGTAGGGCACAGAGGGCAAGGTGTGGCTGGGCTGCTGTGAGTTTTGCCCTCAGTGTCTGTGAGTCTGGGATGGCGCCCCAGGGCTCAGGAAGCCAAGGCATAGACGTGACTGGCCAAGCAGCCATCCTCGAGGGATTACCATGCAGGGCTCTGTCCCTGCCCCTTCAACATTGTTGTCGTTGTCACTGAGGATGGAGCCCAGGGCGTTCTACCTCTGAGCTACACCCCAGCCCTACTTTATCTTTTATTTTGAAAGAGGGTCTCACTGAGTTGCTAAGGATCTTGCTAAATTGCTGAGACTGGCCTAGAATCTGTGATCCTCCTGTCTCTTCCTCTCCAGTTTTACAAGGATTACAGGTGTGCCTCACCATACCCCGCCCCCTTCAACATTTTTATTCTTGGGCTAGTCAAGACTTTTTTGGGTATGATACTGACTCAACTCCAGTTGGCTTAAGCAAAAGAGAAAAAGAGGCTGGGATGTAGCTCAGTGGTAGAGTGCATGCTTAGCATGCACAAGGCCCTGGGTTCAATCCCTAGCAAGCTGGGTGTGGTGGCACGAGACTATAATCCCACTACTGAGACTGAGACAGGAGGATCACAGGTTCAAGGACAGCCTCAGCAGCTTAGCAATATTCTATTTTGAAGTAAAAAATAAAAAGGGCTGGCAGTGTAGCTCAGAGGTAGAATGCCCCCCGGGTTCAATTCCCATACCAAAAAAAAAAAAAAAAAAGGAAAAACAAAGACAGTGAGCACCGTGGAGCAGAAAGGACAGCGGTAGCCATCTGGATGGGGGAGGATTGTTGTTGAGCTCTGAAGGAAGGGAGGCAGGAAGGATCCCGAATTTTCTTCCTATGAATGCTGAGCAAGCCCTGGCCCTTCAAAGCTAGGGCAGCTGAGAGAAAGGGAGTAATCACAGACACAAAAAACCCCTTTTAACACTCCTTCGCCAACTGTCCAGCCTTCCAGCCACCGCCCCAGGCCGGAGCTGCTGCGTCTGCCTCCCGGCTCCGCTGGACTGGACGAGCTCAGCAGTCCCCTCCCGCGGGCCTAGGCCGGAGCTCCCGTGGAGACTACCAGCTTCCCTGGGGGTGGCGGGGTTCAGCTCCACTCTGGGACTGTGCCCCGGGGCAAGGCCGACACTTGGCAAGTGCTCAGGACTTGGCTCATTTACCCGCAGGGACTCCATGAGGAAGCTGCCTCCCTGCTTTACAGACTAGGAGCCCAAGAACCAGAGTGCTCAGGCCACTGGCTCAGGGTGGCACACCGCAAAGGGCAGCGGGATCCGGACCCGCGACCCCGGGACTGTACACTGTCCTGAGCCCCTTCCGCTCTCTGCGCCTCGGTCAACCGTCTGCACAATGGGCTGGTTATCACCTGTGCCCCTCGCTGCCAGGGCTACGGGAGGTCCAACACGATTGTAGAAGACAGGCCTTGACAAGCGTCTGCCAAGTCCTTGTCCTCATGGCCAGGGAGGAGCAGGGACGCCTGGAGCCCACAGCCCCGAAGCCCTGAGAGGACGCAGCGTGTGAAGGAAGATGGTCAGCTGGCCTCACGCTGCGGAGAGGAGGAGGAAGGGGGCGGAGGACAGGGAGAGCCGGCCCTCGCTCAGTGGTGGAGGCTAGGCTGGAGGGTGAGGTTCGAGGGGTTCTGCCGGAAGGGGGGAAGGGAGGGTGGAGGCGGACAGAGCCAGGCGAGGGCTTTCTGATGCTCGATGCTTGAAGGAGATGCTTGGGCAGAGAAGGGGCGACCTGCAGAGGGAAAGGGGACCACCACCTCACTTCCCACCCCTGCCGGCAGCTCCATGACCATCAATCCTCACCGCCTCCCCACAGTCCCCCGCAGGGCTGGAGACACTCAGAGGAGCAGACACTGCTCCCGGCTGTCTGGCTGGGCCACGGGGCTGGTTCACACAGGCCAGCGTTGGGCTCTGCTCCCACCCCCCACTGGCTCTCTGTGGTTTGGGGTGCACGGATAAAGCCCTTAATTTTTCACTTTGTTGTGCTATTTCCCCAGAGCTTGGGGGCCTCTCAGGCTCCCAGGAAAGAAAAGAAGCCACCTAGGGTCATCAGGGCCTGACAGGGACTGGCGTTCTGTTCCACAGCCTTCCCCCAAGGGAAGTGCCAAGCTCAGGTTCAGGATCTTTCTACCTGTCACGACTGTCTCCAAAATGACAAACTGCTTTAATGGTGGAATTTCTGGCAGGCCAATGACTGTGTGTGTGTGTGTGTGTGTGTGTGTGTGCAGAGGGGGTATCCTCCCAGAGCCCACCCAACTTCCCTGGACACAGGGTGGAAATAGGGTGGGTGATCTGTATAGAAACGGCCAGTACTGTCTTGTGGGTGACCAGAGCAAATGTGAGACGCAGAGGTGGGGAAGGAGCAGGGGCCGCCTGCGCAGGGAGCCGGCCTCCCCTCCCGCCACACGGCAGGGGCCACATGAGGCGCCTTTGTGAGCTGCTTCATGCAGCCACTTGTGTCTCTGTGGAAAGCCACTGCTCCCATCTCAGGCCCCCTGCTTCCTAGGGGGCAGCTGCCGGAGGATCTGACTGCCCCGCTCAGGAGACATTTGGGGCGCTTTCCGGCTTCACTCCATGGTTCTGACTGCAGGCCCTGGGCAGTGTGTGAATTTCCTTCCAAGTCCTCGGCTCCAGATGCCAGCTTACAGGGACCAGTGATGGTTACCCAGCAACGTGGCAAATATTTGGGCCAGCCAGGCTGGCCCGTGCCCCCGTCCTTGATTTAGTGAGACCCTAGAAGGCTTGCAACCCCATGGACTTTTGCCTAATTTTTAAATATCTGGACACTTAGTAAAAATAACTCCCCTCAGCAAAAACCTTTCTACTGACTGCTTCTCCAGAGCTTTCTATCCGGGGAGTAGGTGAAGAAGAGAGGGACCCGCAGAGCTGGACGGGGGTAGGGTAAGATGGTCGCATGGAGCAGTAGAAAGAGGAAGCCAGGCTCCAGGGTGAGAAGGCAGAGTCCAATCTGCTCCAGGACCTCTGGCCCTGGCTGTGAGTGGACCCGGGACGCTCAGACACACATGCCCAACCCCAGCACTTCCCCTCCCTTTAGATCTGCTCTGTCCCCATCCAAGTTCCTGGCCTGCAGCATCCTACCTTAGCCACTCCAGTAGAACCTGGCTCCTTGAAGCCAGGCATGGTGGCCCAAGCCTGTAATCCTAGTGCTTAAGAGGCTGAGACAGGAGGATCACAGGTTCAAGGACAGCCTCAGCAATTTAGCGAAGCCCTAATAAAAAAACAAACAAACAAAAAAACGGGCTGGGTGTTGTAGCTCTGAGGTAGCCCTTGGGTTCCATTCCTGGTACTACACACACACACATACACTCTCTCTCTCTCTCTCTCTCTCTCTCTCTCTCTCTCTCTCTTTCTCTCTCTCTCTCTCTCTCTCTCTCTCTCTCAAGAGCCTGGCTTCCTTCCCCACTCAGGAAGTTCTCATGCTGTGCTCCCCACACTCTTGCTCCACTCCTGAACCCCATCTCTCCCCTGAATGGCTCAGTGGTCTCTTGATCCTTCCAATAAACTTTCACACTGGAACCAGAGGCCTGCTCTGAAATGCAAATCTGACTCCCTCTAAGTTCCTGCTTAGAACTCACCAGGCTTCCAGCACCCTGTAAACCCCTCAGCTGGGAACTCATGCCCTGCCCAGCTCCAGGTCCCCTCTCATCTCCTCTGTAAACCCTGTTGTTCTAGGCATTCGCAGTAGTCTAAATCATGCCCCCCTCCCCTGCTGCCAGGGCGTGGTGGCACATGCCTGTAATCCCAGTACTTGGGAAGCTGAGACAGGAGGATCACAGGTTCATGTCCAGTCTCAGCAACTTAGTGAGATCCTCAGTAACTGTTTCAAAATAAAAATAAGCCGAGTGTGGTGGCGCATGCTTGTAATCCCAGTATTTGGGAGGCTGAGACAGGAGGATCGCAGGTTTGCGGCCAGCCTCAGCTACTTAGTGAGGACCTCGGCAACTTAGTGAGACCCTGTTTCAAAAATAAAAATAAAAAAAAATAGGGCTAGGGGTGTAGCTCGGAGGTAGAATGCCCCTGGGTTGAATCCCCAGTACCACAGAAAAAGATAAATAAATAAAAATTAAAAGGACTGGGGGTGTAGTTTAGAGGTAGAATGTCCCCAGGTTTAATGCCCAGTACCAAAAACAAAACAAGACAACTATGCTCCCCTGACCCCAGGGCCCTTGGCAGAACTGTTCCCTGGGTACCCCCACCTTCCCCACCCTCCCAGTGTCCACCTGGCTACTCCCAGTGGCTTCTGGGATGCTCAGGTTGGGCGAGCTTTTCCGGCATTCCCGGCCTGATGCCTGTCCCTGAACCCCAACACTGAGCGGTCATTTTCTTTACTGATCTGTCTCCCCGCCCCAAACCCCCATTGCCCCTGGTCTGTCCAAAGCAGGATCCAAGGGTGGCCACTGCTAGCCCACATGTGTCTTCGTGTGAAATAGAGAGAGATGCCCTTCCTCAAGCAGGTGCAGGGTGCAGGGCTTGGGGCACTGGTGCGGGGCTGGGCAAGTGGAGGGGGGATGGATTTCAGCCCCTCCCCCTTAGCCAGGCGCAGTGGCCTGGGCTCTCTTGTCTCGGCGGAGTCCCCGCCCACCAGCCATAAGGTGGGAACCCCAGGAGCAGGCCGAGTTAGGGCCAAGTGGGCCTCGCAGTGGCCCCAGGTCCCTAGCCCTGGGCCCCTGCAGGTCGCTGCTCCGCCACAGCTGCTCTCACCGCGCGTGCGGGGCTCCCAAGCCGGCCTGCACCACCTTCACTGATGCTCCCTCCCCATGGACTGCACCGATTTCATTCCTGCTCTTGTTGAGACCGTACAAACAAAACCACGGTTGGAATTGTTTTCTGGAATCCTCCCATGTTGCTTCATGTCAGATAACCTAGGCTGAAGAGTTTAAGGGACTTTCCTAAGGTCACTCAGACCGTGGGCGACTGAGCCAGGCTAGTTGTACGGCAAGTCCCTGAATGTACTCACAGTAGGGTCACTATGGCGGGGCCGGGGAGGGGGCTCCCCTAAGCCTCTCGCCATCTGGAGTCTCACTTGGCTTTGGCCCTGGGACCCCGATGCATCTGCAGATTCCCACATTCCCAACGTGGCAATGGGCCGGAGTCTCGGGCGGGTGTGTGCATCTCCATCCTCTGTTCCTGCAGCCTGTGGTCCCCTCCTGTCCCCTGTCCCCTGCAAGACCCCTTGGCACACCAGGGCCACCTGATGTCCTCTCACCTGCAGCTTCCCGAGAGCCCAGGTAAAAGGCGTGGCTTTCGTCCCCTCCTGCCCGGTCTGCCTCCCTCTGACCTGTCAGTGGCTGGTGAATTATTTTCTGACTCCATTGCTTTCTGAATCTACCTGTCACTCTCTCTTCTCATATCAGTCCCCCAGCCCCTCATTTCCTGCCGTCTTCTGCCATCACCTTCTCCAGCAGGGCCCTCAGGGAATGTTGTGTATGAAATTATTTTGTGAAATCCAATAAAAATTTTAATCAGGTCAACATCATTACAGGAAAAGGAAATGATGGATCTTCCCTGAAGCAGAAAAATGTGGGAAAGGAAAAAAAAAGTATCCATCAACCCATGCATCCATGCCCCTGTGTATACTACACCCAGGTGTGTGTGCACCCTAGTGACCTGTACAGGTGCCCTGGGTTTGCACACATGTGTGTGTGCTCACGAGGTGGGTTTACATCGCTGAGCAAGTTCCTGTCACCCTCTGAGCTTCCGTTTTTCCATCTGTACAATGGGCCTTGACTGCTGACCTCAGATCCCTACCAGTGGGGAGACGTCACAGGCTGGTGCTCGCAGCTGGGGGGCCTATGGCCACCTTACCCGTAGAGGGGCCACTCTGCCCCACACTGCTAAGAGATGCCATCTCAGAGAGCAGAGAATTGAGCCTAATGCCCCAGGCACCCTCTCCCAGTCCACCCTTAACATTTGGGAGGTCTGGGGCAAGATGCGAATGGAGCCCCACACACAGTATGTCTAGATAGCTAAGGTTATACACACCAGGCCAACAAACTGTTAAATAAACATGTTCTAGCCAGGTGTGGTCATGTATGCCTGTAATCCCAGGACTTGGGAGGCTCAGACAGAAGGATCACAGGTTTGAGGCCAGCCTCAGCAACTTAGTGAGACCCTCAGCAACTTAGCAAGAACCTGTTTCAAAAAAAAAAAAAAGGCTGGGTTACCATAGTTCAGAGGTAGAATTCCCTTGGATTCAATTTCCAGTACCAAAAATCAGAACAAAATAAAAACCAGGTTCTAGGCTCTTATGTTGACAAATAGCAACCTGAAAGGCTGAATTCAGTGACAGAATTGGAACAAACTGGCCCTCCTACTCCAGCCTCAGGCCCTGGTCAGCCCACTCCTTCCCTCTACTCCCAGCTCTGTACCAGCCTGAGAGGGGCTTTGAGTGAGCGTAGGAAGGAAGCCCATTTTGGAGAGCGTTCCAGGGCCCGCTCAGGTGCAGGCTCAGGGCAGGAGGCTGACTCCTCCCAGCCTACAGTGCTGCTGACTGCCCTGCCTGCCAGAGGACAGTGGAAGGAGAAGCTGCAGAGGTCACTCCTGGGCCCTGACAAGGCCAGGACTCCACCCAGCCATCAGCCCACAATCCCTCTGCCCCTGGACTCCTCCCCACAGTCTTCCACCATAGTTGGGCTACAACATTTAAGAGCTACATGCTAGGGGTTCACGACAGGCACACAGACATACCCCAAAGTGGGCAGGAGGTCTCTGCATCTTCCCAGTGCCGTGAGCGTCCTCTGTCGGGGTGTGAGTGGAAGCTAGCCTTGGAGATGCAGATGGAGACGGACCCCCAGCCAGGGCACTCACTGGGAGAAGCCCAGACTGGAGCAGTGTGAGGGCCCATTACTGCCCTCCACTGCGGGTTTTGTGGGAGCCCTGCCCCAAAGTGTGGATGCCCAAGGCTACCAGAAACCCCAACTAGTGTCCCTGGGATTCTGGAATCCATGAGCCATTAATGCCAGGGCCCTTCCTTGCAAGGGGGAAGACAGCCTGCTCAGATCACTCCTGTCCACGCCATGGGCAGTGGCGGCTCCTCTGGGGGTCCTGGGACCATTGCAGGGGCCACATCTCTGATGTGAATACGGTGGGGACAGATGAGGCTCCCAAGTTTGCTCCCTTCCAGCCCTGTCTCTGCTCCTGGCTGGAACCCAGGAAGCTGCAGGGCTCCCAGGCTCGTGCCCTCTGATGTCTGCAGAAGGCTCTTCCAGACAACATCTGGCTGACTCTGAGGCAGCAGGGCTGTCCTGAGGGCAGGGCTGGCGGCTGCCTGGGCTGAACCTCCACTCGGGGGATCCCAGGGGCAGGAGTCTGGAGCCCTGGGCCTCCCCAGGCTGGTGGGGAGGGGAGTAGAACAGACTCGGGTGCAGGGGGCTCCCACTCCATGGAGCCTCTCCTATCACCACGGCCTTCTGGGACTCCTGTCCAGCCTCCCAGGGCCAGGGCCAGTACCGCTCAGCAGATTTACCACAAGCCCCACAGCTTCTCACAGGGATATGTACTCTGTGATCAGGGACTAGTGCTCCTCAAAGCCCGGGGCATCCTGTCCCCTTCCCAGCACTGGCCTGTGGCCTCCCTGACAGTCAG
This sequence comes from Glis glis, assembly GCA_004027185.1. Lineage (NCBI taxonomy): Eukaryota > Metazoa > Chordata > Mammalia > Rodentia > Gliridae > Glis > Glis glis. The sequence continues at coordinate 2,580 of PVJS01010610.1, read as the reverse complement.
TGTCCAAGATGGGGAAGGGGTAGGGCTTGTTCTCTATGGGACCCACACCCTGGGCAGCACCTCCACAGGCTTCTCTACCCATGTGCTATAGTTGGAATATTTGGTCAAAACATATATTGAGCTGGGCGTGATGACGTGGTGGACTTCCCAGTACTTGAGAGGCTGAGATAGAAGGATCATAGATTTGAGGCCAACCTCAACAACTTAGTGAGACCCTCAGCAATTTAGTGAGACCCTGTTTCAAAATTTAAAAGGGGGGGGGGCTGTAAGTATAGCTCAGAGGTAGAATGTCCCTGTGTTCAACCCCCAGTACCAATAAATAAATCAATAAGTAAGTAAAACCCTCACATATTGAAAGTCAATCTCCAGTGCAGTGGTATGAAGGAATAGGGCCTTTAGACGGAGATTCCATCTTGAGGGGTCCATGATATAATACGCGGGGCCTGAGGGAGCTTGTCTGCCCCTCCGCCATGTGAGGACGGTAAGGAGATATTTACCAGGAATGTGCTCTCAGCAGACACCAAACCTTCCAGCACCTTAATCTTGGACTTCGCAGCCTCCAGACAGGGAAAAGTAAATTTCTGTTGTTTTTAAGTTCCCCAGTATCAGGTAGTTTATTATAGCTGCCCAAACGGACTGAAGCGCCACGCCTGACCAGTGGTACCGGACTGATGGCACTACGGGCATGGAGAGAGGTGCCGGAGACAGCAGCTTCCAAGACAGCCACGTGGCCATCTTAAAGCTTTGGAATAATCACTCATATCTCTGTTTATGAGCAGGGGGCTCTGGTGGGGACTATGCCCTGGGCATTCATCAATGATTCAACCAAAGGACTCCTTTCTCAAAGCTCAAAAATGGCCTTTGGATAGTCAAGAATGTTGCTAGCCGGGCAGTGACAAGCACCTGTAATCTTGGTACTTGGGACAAGTACCATACTTGATCCTCAGACAGGAGGATCACAGGTTAGAGGAGAGGCCAGCCTCAGAAATTTAGTGAGGTCCTCAGCAACTTAGAGTGAGACCCTGTTTCAAAAATAAAAAATAAAATAAGGCGGGGGTGTAGATCAGAAGTAAAATGCCCCAGGGTTCAATCCCCAGTACAACAACCACAAAAATTTAAAAATAAAAAGTGAGGGGAGTGTAGCTAGAGATAGAACGCCCCTGGGTTCAATCCCCAGTACCAAAAAAGTAAATAAATAAATAAATGTTGCCAAAGAAAGAAGAAAGTCTTTATTGAATACCTACTATGTATGCCAGGTGTGGTGGCGCACGCTTGTAATCCCAGTACTTTGGGAGGCGGAGACCGGAGGATCCGGGTTCGCGGCCAGCCTCATCTCGCGCACGTGCGCACGCTCTCTCTCTCTCTCTCCCTGTCTCTCTCTCTCTCTCTACCTAGTGAGGCCCTCCGCAACTTCGTGAGACCCGGTTTCAAAATAAAGTATAAAAAAATAGGGCCGGGGGTGTAGCGCGGAGGTAGAACGCCCCTGCGTTCAATCCCCGGTACTGCAAAAAAAAAAAAAAAAAAAAAAGAATACCTACTATGTGTTGAACACTGTGCTACTATTATCTCATCTAAAGCTCAAAAAAAACCCTTTAGGGGGCATTGTCCTCACTTTTAGGTGAGGAGATAAAGGCTCAGACGTGATGTGACTTTCCAGCATTTGCTGTGCGGGTGGCCCCTGCTCATACCCCATCAGTCTCGGGCTACCCCACAGCCGCCCACTGTGAGCATCTGAGACTCCCTGGCAAGGGCTTCCTCTGGCTCGGGGGTTGACTCAGCCCACGATGGGTACACCAGCAAGGTCAGGAGCTATTTCCCCCAGAGCAGCCTCAGCGGCAGGACAGGGAGGTGGTGGATAGATACTCCAGCTCCCTCAGTGGGTAGGACAGCTCTGAGCATGCTCTCTCAGAGGTCCCCAGTGGGACAGAAGCCCTGTTGCCATGGCAGTTGCTGCCTCATTAATGCCCCGTGTTGGCTCCTTCCCTCCATCTTCCCTCCCTCTTCCCTCCCAGTGCGTCCTGGGTCACTTCCGAAATACAGGACTTCCTGTACGCAAGTCCTTGGCTCTGGCTCTGCTTCTGGGAAACCCATCCTCAGGCCATCATGCTGTGATGGGTGCCAGTTGTGACTGGATTCCTGGGGAGAGGAGGACATCTTCAGATCCACGACAGCAAAGCCTGGGCTCTGACCTCGCGTCTTCCTGCAGGGCCTCCCATTCCCAACAGGACAGAGCCTGTGCGCCTAGGTGCGGCCCCGCTGGCTCCTATGTCCTGTGTGGTCACGTCTGAGAATTCTCCAAGTTCCAGTTCCCTTGTTTGCCTCCCACTCGGCTGGGACCTGGCTCCAGTGTGGCTCCCAGATGCACCCGGCTCCTTGAGTGAACAAGGGTGCTGGCTATGCTCCGGGCACTCAGCACAAAGGGTTGGTTGCTTCTGGGGGGATTTGTCTGGGGATGAGAGAACGCTCTTCCCATTACATCCCAAGGATGTTGCAGGGATGGAAAGATGTCAATCATGGAAACGACTTCCCTCCCTCCCTCCCTCCCTCCCTCCCCCCTCCCCTTTCCTCCCCTCCTCACCC
>PVJS01010609.1:0-47634 GCA_004027185.1 Glis glis | reverse complement strand
GGGAGATGCAAATCAAAACTACTCTAAGATTTCATCTGACCCCAATTAGAATGGCAAGCATTAAGAAGTCAAACAACAACAAATGTTGGCGAGGATGTGGGGAAATCGGGACTCTTCTACACTGTTGGTGGGATTGCAAACTAGTTCAACCACTATGGAGATCAGTGTGGAGATTCCTCAGAAAACTGGGAATGGATCCTTCTTTTTATCTAAGTCCTGTACCTATCAGAACCCTGCTGCCCACATTTAGGGCAGGGCTTCCGGTTCAATCTGCTGTTATACAACCAAAGTCACATGATCTTAGGAGGGTCAAGTTGACAAACCAGACCAACTATCACAGTAGCAAAGCTTGAATCTATACTGAGTTGGCAGATGATCTAAATGTTCCTGATTCAAACCAATTTTTAATATAGATTGGCATAATAACCTGGAGAAATTCAAGAATGGAATTCTTTTGTGAATTATAGAAATCTCCAGATTGGCATCATCCTGTTAAACATTAAAAATATTGAAAAACACATTTTAAAGCAGAATAAACTTGTACCAACTAATAGCATACCTTGAAACCAGTCATATTCCAAGCACAATAAGGATAAATAAATACTATAGTGATACATGCATAACCATGTTTATAGCAGCAGAATTCACAATAGCCAAATTATGGAAACAACCTAGGTATCTGTCAACAGATAAATGGATAAAGAAAATGCTGTACATACATACAATGGAGTTTTACTTAGCAATAAAGAATAACAAGTCAAGGGTGGCATGTTTTCTCTGATATGTGGAAACTATAGAGAAAATAATGAGTGAGACCAGTAGATAGCAGAAGAGGATTGGGGGAGGGAGATGGGGAAGAGAAAAGGAGGATTGAGGAAGGAAACAGATCACATAATATTACGTCCATATATGAAGGTATCATGAACAACCTTACTAGTTCGTATGGGGAAGGCAGAGGGGGGCAGCAGGGTGGCGTTAGGAGGGAAACACACCAAGAGATGTAGTCTGCATATATGAATGTATCACTTCGAATCTCACTACGATGTATAATCACATTACATCAACAAAATTCTAAAAAAAAGATTTATGCTAAAAAATTGCTTCTATTAAAAAGTCCACAATTTATTTAAGAATATAGAAAAACGCCGGGTGTGGTGGCACACGCTTGTAATCCCAGTACTTGGGAGGCAGAGACCAGAGGATCTGGGTTTGCGGCCAGCCTCAGCTACTTAGTGAGGCCCTCCGCAACTTCATGAGACCTGGTTTCAAAATAAAGTATAAAAAACAGGGCTGGGGGTGTAGCTCAGAGGTAAAACACCCCTGGATTCAATCCCTGGTACCACAAAAAAAAGAATATAGGAAAACAATATATAAATGTTATAGATATGTTTGCATACTGTTGGTTGGGTTAAAGTTATAGATTTTCCCAGAAGGAATAAATTTATGAAAAATAATCCATGCAAGAAAGACCTCAGGAATAGTTTGTCTCTTAGGCTGGATCTAGAGGCATCGAAAGGATTAGACAGGTTTGGAAGAGGAGAAGGGGGGACCCAAAAGTGAGAAGCTGAGCCCAAATCAGGAATAAGCAGATTGGCATCACATTCATGTCAGACAAGGGAGTTTCTGTGAAGGGGTGGTGGCCAGCACATCCGGGAAGGAAAGTGGATTGGGTATATTGAAAGCCTCTGAAATCAGGGAGAGAATTTGGCAGTTCTTGTGTTGGAATAGGGGTCCATCATTTGAAAGTAAAGAACATTTGATAAGTTCTTAGCCTATATCAGGCTTTAGCAGCTCTCCAAGCTTGACATCATACAATATGACATGAGGTTTTTTAGCAGAAATATAACTAGAGGAATTAACATACGTAAATTAGTGGGGTTATCACTAATTGCTGACTAAATGTGAAAAATGGTTCTTTCCATGATCACCGCAAAATTTGAATCTGGTAAAAATCACAAGTTTAGGTATTGCAGAAACTAGTAGTTTCGAGAATGTAACTCATGCTGTTGCGTGATAGTAGTCAGGAAAAGTACTAAAGCAAATACTACTTGGAGTCAGAAATCCAATTCAATAGGATTATTCCCTCTAAACAGAAAAAATAGTTCAGAATACAGAATAGAAATGTTTAAACTTTGAAGGGAAAGACAAACAAGGAAAAATATACTCTCAGTCTTTGTGATGAAAAATGGAGCCCAAAAAGATTGTTAATTTTTTTTTATTCAGCTTAAGAATGAGGGAAGGAGGGAGAGGAGAGAGGAAAGGAAGGAGAGAGAACATTTCATTTTTTAGTCAAATTTCAGTGTGGCATTCTATGTGCCATATTTTGTTCCAGAAATAATTTGCTAGGCCAAGGTCATAAGGATAATAATAGGAAGGGGCAAAATTCAAAGCCCATTCTCTTTCCATTACTACCTCACCTGACTAGTAACATTAAAATCCATACAGAAATTGTATGTCAACAACAGAGAATGGTCAGAGAACCATAGAGAAACTGGGGTCCCAAGAACTAATTAACTGTAGTCATTCAACAGTGCCCAGAGAAAAGGAGCAATGGTGCTACACTTCTTCAATAGCACTTGTTATAATAAATCAAATGCTCAAGAGGGATTTAGAAATTGGCCAGGGGATAAATTGGATAAGGGATCAGAGCACTTTGATCAGTCCAGGCACAAATATAAAAAGAAGACAGGAAGATACTCACTTACCAAGACACATGGAGATGGACTGTCTTGTAGGACCCAGGCTTGGGGAGCCTGTTGTCTCCCCCTTCCAGACAAGTGTCATGACGGTGCATCTCACACTATTGGAACTGCTTCTCCTGCCACCTGCTGTAAGCCTTCCCATCCTGAGCTGGAACGCCTGGACCAATTCAAATCTACCTTGAGCCAGGCCTGTCTTGTCTTTGCTTTTCTTCTGCTCCCAGCACTTTACATTGGTTACCTTGTATGCTGGGAGATAACAAGAGGCACAGGGAAGCCGCTTGTCTCTCTCGATTATCCCTCTACACCTAAATCTAGTAGAGTGGCTACACATCATAGGTGGTGTTTAACTGAATATGTGAAGGTTTACTTTCTAGGCTCTTGAACAATTTCCCTCTACAGTATTTGTGGATTCAAGTTCAGGGCAACTTAATATGTCCAAATTGTTCACTTACAATGGGCTTTATGTTTCTAAATACCAGTACTAACAAGCTGCCATCTTATGTACATAATCATCAGTTTATGTCCTTCAAGTACACGGGTCACCTAATAATCACTGCAATATATATGACATTAGGTTAGCATAATATAAAAGTGCTTCAGACAAGGATCAAGGTCCTTGGTTTGAGGTTCTTTGTAATATATAACCTCAATTCTCTCATTTGGAAATTACTGACAAAAATACCTATTATAATTTTCTTGCAGGAAATAATAAGATAGTGTGTGGAAATTGCTTTCAGGATTAACAGATACTATAAAAAACCATAATAATAACAATAACAATAATAATAATAATAATAATAACAATAATAGCTGTATTTGGTAAAAAAAATAAATTGGTACCTATACTGCTGCAGGTTATTCATAGCATAAATGCATATCAACTAGTGGCTTTAATCATAGCATGGTTTAGGTTTAGTTGAGTTTAGTGGCATTCAGGATTCACTTTTATCATGATAAATTATTTCCACTTCCTACAGAAACCAGGTACTTTTTTCAAAGTATTTATGTCATCAGTCTGAATTAAGGTCAGGTTCAACAAATCATACCTGATTCCATAGATACAGAAAAGTAAATATTTGCTATGCAATGGTTATTATAATTGTTCCCCAATTCCCAAAGCAATTTAAAGTTGGAATGAGGGATCTGTGGAATGGAGAAACTTATGACGCATTAGGGACAGTGTCCCACAGACCCAATTAAGAGTGGTGCTTGGAACATATTGTGGTTGAACTGAAGCTGAAAAACAAAGTAACATTCATTTGCCCATTGTACTTTTGGAAACAGGGGCAAATGTTCTCCAAGCTTTATGAAATGTGAGAGCTTTTTAGTTTAAAATATATCTACTGAAGCAATGTTAATGCCAAGAACTTAATAATTATTACTAAAATGAAGTGCTATAATTGAAAAAAATAAGTACAAAATGAATAGTTTGGGACTATCATACAACAGTATTGTGTTTCTCTAGTAATTTCTTCTCCCCCACTTTACTGGGCCTAGTAATTCTGAAAGATCACAAAAAAGTTCATTAGAGTTTAATGCTTTATTTAGCTACTTCAACTTACACCTTAATAGCAAAACTGCATATACTTATACCAGAGTACGGTAGATAAAGACCCACAATATTACTATCTTTTCTATCTCTCCAACCTACCCCGATTAATTCCTTAATCATTACTAGTTTCATTTTCTACAAAATGGACTACTACTACCTTAATTCTGACACTGGAATATTATTGTTGTCATTTTCACTTGAGTCTGGTTCTTTTTCTTTCTTTCTTTATTAGTTAAAGATAGATTATTTGGAGTGGAGGTTAAAAAGCTATCTCACCATTGCTTTAGTTTGAAGTAAACCATGAAATTCCCCTGGAGGCACTCTGTTCCAGTGTGTTTATGATATTGATTTGTATGTGGCTTTTTACGTGCCAGGTTTTAAGTACATAGCCAGTGTGGTATTGTCTCGGTCAACATTCTCACAGTATAATCCAAGACAACTGACCACACAACTTAAAGGAAGGAATATTTGCTCATGTCGTTTTTGAGATCTCAGAGTTCCAGTCCATGTTGGGCCGGGTTACATCTGCAGAGCTCAGGGCATAGTGGTGGTAAGCAGAGAGAGGGAGAGCAAGGGCTCTGCTCGTACATCATGGAGGCTGGAAGCAAGAGAGCCAGCAGACAAGGGGACTTGAAGACAAAAACACAGTCCCCAAGGTCACACCCTCAGGGACCCACCTTCTTTAGCCACACCCCACCTGCCTAGGTTACCGCCCAGTAAACCCATCACAATAGACATACACACTGATGAAATTACAACCCTCATAGCTAAATTACATCAATTCTGAGTATTAATACATGAGCTCTTTAGGGGACATTCTATATCTACCATAACATATATAAAAGACCTCTTATCAACAAAGCTGAGCTATCCTAAGACTAAACTCTTTGGATACATATCTTAGTATTTCGCAACCCAAAGATAAAGCCTATCCTGTGAGATTGAGAAAGGGCCCTGGGAACTGTGACAGGGAGTTTTGGACCTCTCTATGTATGGCTGCTATTTTATATGCTGAGATGTCATAACTTTTACCTTTATTAAAACCTACATGACTATACCTGTGGAGTCTATGCCTCTGGACTATACCTGTATACACCTGTGGAGTATATACCTGTGACAACCCTGATCTCTATAAATTACAAGAGGGCTAAGGCTTTGCTCAGAAGGAAGGCAAATTAAGTGGGCATGAGAAATTTTTAATAATATGCTGGCCCCCAGGCCATCTGTAGACAGGCATAGCCATTACAATATGGAGGTTTCTCAAAAACTAAAAATGAAACTACAATATAATCCTACAATTCCATTCCTGGGTAAATATCCAAAGAAAATGAAGTCAGTGTCTCAAAGGGATATTTGTATCCCATGTTCATTGCAGCTTTATTCACAATAGCCAGGATATGGAATCAACCTAAGTGTCCATTGATGGATGAATAGATAAAGAAAATGTGATGCTATGCCGGGCGTGGTGGCGCACGCTTGTAATCCCAGTACTTTGGGAGGCGGAGACTGGAGGATCCGGGTTTGCAGCCAGCCTCAGCTCGCGCTCTCTCTCTCCCTGTCTGTCTGTCTCTCTCTCTCTCTCTCTCTCTCTCTCTCTCTCCCCTTAGTGAGGCCCTCCGCAACTTTGTGAGACCCGGTTTCAAAATAAAGTATAAAAAATAGGGCCGGGGGTGTAGCACGGAGGTAGAACGCCCCTGGGTTCAATCCCCGGTACCGCAAAAACAAAAAGGAAAATGTGATGCTGATATGTACATACAATGGAACATTATTCAGCCTTTTGAAAAAATGAAAGAAAACTTCTATCATTTGAAACAAAATGGATGATCCTAGAAAATATTGTACGTGAAATTAGCCAGGCGCAGACAGACAAATACTGTGTGATGTCACGGTTAAATGAATCCTACATAAAAAAGTTGAGCTTACAGAAGAAGAGAGTAAAACGGTGATGCCAGGTGGAGTGGGATGGAGAAATAAGTAGATGTCATATTGGTCAAAATGTAAAGACTTTCAATTATACAGGACAAAGTTCTGAAGATCTAATGTACAACATGGTGACTATAGTTTGTAATACTGTATTGTATACTTGAAATCTTAAATGTTCCCCCCCATAAAAGGTGGAAAAAGCAACTATGTGAGGTGATGGATTTGTTAATTATCTTAATTGTGGTGATCATTTCATCATCTGTCTGTATATTGAAGTATCACATTGTATACCTCAAATATGTACAATTTTACTTGTCATTTATTCCTCAATATGTCTGGAAAATGGAATGAAAACTGAGTAGGTAGATAGCGAATCTACAAATATTGATATAAAAGAATATAGGTGATCTTGCTGCTACATCAGCTCCTCAGATTGTCATGACCATAAGAGATTGCCTCAATTTTATCCCAGGCTTGATAAATTTAAGATAAATGATGAAAATCCTTTTGAAAAACTCTACAATCACCTCAGAACTACTGCCAATTAAAATAGTACAAGATAAAAGATGAGATTATGATGCAGAGTAAGGGTATGACTAAGGTTTTCTTGTCACAACCCCAGCAAAGGACCCAAAGCATATTGAAACAGTCTGTAAAATTACCTGGAGGTGGAACAGAAACTCTTGGAATTTCTGGATACTGGTACAAAATGTACTGTTAATCAAACCTGCTAATGAAAAGTTAAAATGCAATATAATTAAATTAGCAGGATAGAGCAATGTAATTATAGAAAGATTAAAAGTAAAAAATACGTCTCAAAGTATGTACATAAACATGAAAGTTACGTATGTATGTTGTATCAGCTCTACCAGAAAGTATTTCTGGAACATAGATTATGTCTGAGCAAAGGACACGCCACTCATGCAAATCTTCTCTTTATTGTTTTTTAACAGGATATGCTATGTGGGAGCCTTTAGCACAATCTGAACACACTCAAGTGGTTAATGTAGGATATCTGGACTACATCAAGCAATTCTTGCTTCAATCAAGATGTGTGTATTAGTACTCATAGTTTTCTTGTGTAATTATCCAGTATGGCCTGTAGCCAAAGGACCTTGGAGGTAACTGTTGACTCTCAGTGACTAAATAATGTGGTTACTCAATATTCTTAGTCATGACTGATATGGTGTTAACAATTTGAGATGTGCAACAAGCTAAAGATACTGGTATTTTGTGATTTAACTAATATATTCATTTCTATTTCTATTTATAAGAAATTCAAAGCAAATATGAATGGATTCCAACACACAATGACTGTACACCCAGAAGACATGTAAATTATACTGTTTATTGCCACATTCTGTTGAGATGACAGGCTATACATAATTGAAAATGCTGTTATTAATTATTCTGATGATATAATGCTAATATCTCAATCTAAATATTAAACTAAGTCTGAGTTAACAAGTGATAATAAATAATATGACCACCAGGGAATGGTTGATTAAACTTGCTAAAATACAGGGCCACAAGCAGTAATTTTTTAGGAGTTATTTGTTCTATGATTGTTAATTTCTCCATCAATCAAAAGTAAGTTACTGGTCTGTGATCTCCAAATCAAAACAAGAGGCCCTTAAATGATTGGGTTGCTGGATTTATGGAGAAATCCTACATCTATCTAGAAATGTTATTATTCTCTATTTACAAAACTGCCAGGAGATGAGGAAAAGCCAAGTTTGAGTAGGGCTCTGGGCAGCAGCAGGTGCTCTTAGAGCTTCAAAGAATATTCAGGGTACTGCCAAGGAGATAAAAATCCCAATTCTCAAATATAATTAGAAGTGTCCAAATATGCAAAAAAGCACTGATGGGAGCTTTTGACCAAATTTCATGACTACTACCCTGGGACAACCATTGAGATTCTGCATAAACAATTCCTGGAGGAAGCCTCCGGTTTGATGCCTTTTGGAAAACAATGGTTATCCAGTGGAGCATTACGTTAGGCTTCTACTGTTGTGGAAGTATGTAAAACACTTTGAAAACTGAAACATGCATGTTGTGGATTATATGGGAGAAATATTTCAACAGAAAGAGAAAGTCACACCAGGGTTCCCTGTTAAGTGGAAATTGCATACTCTAGAATATGAAATGGGGAACAATTGTGGGTACCCATAGCATTCATGAAAAGGCCTGCCATGGCTTTGGCCTATATATTAATCTCCCTGAGAAGTTACTTCCTCCATAGACAAGTAGGCCTTTCCCGATGACCAGCCTTGAGAGGATGCCAAATAAATAGTATCATGTCTACTCCTTGTAGCTCAAGAGTAGAAAGCTGACTCTCAACCTTAAAGGCAACAACCTTGTGACTGGTTGGTGGTTGCACCCTGAAAAGGGAAAAGATAAATCTGCTCGATGGGTAGCATTAGCAGTATTTCTCATCAACAGAAAAACTAGATAATAAAAATAATAATAGACATTTTTATCACTGCACATATGATAAAATAGGAATCAGAAATGTGTTCTGAACAAACGGACCTTATACAACTGGGGGATGAAAAAGAACCCATGTATGAGATGGGAATTTATGCCTCAATAAATTCCTCAAAAAGAACACCTTAGGGACCTGAAGAGGGATCCCCAAAATGGACTAAGTCTATGTCTATGATAAAAGTTCATTCTGAATTCAGAAAAGGACAAGAATTAGCAAACGGGAGTCTTGATTAGCTCTGTGAACGCGGCCTGTTGGGAACATGACATGAGAGGGCATGGGGGCACTCAAGCGATACAACAATGGGTGCAAAACATATGTACCCCACAGGCTCACTCAGAAACTGAAAATAGACCTAATCACTACAATGCTTGTCAGAAGAAAACAGAGAGAGATAAAAGCAGTTATAGGCTAAGGATTAGTTTCTTATGGCTGCTATAACAAAGTGCCACAAGCTGGATGGCTAAAACAATAGAAATGTATTTTCTGCAGTTCTAGAAGCTAGGCACCGGAAATCAAGGTTTCAGCAGTGCGAGTGCACTCAGTTGGTAGAGGAGAATCCTCCCTTGCCCCTTCCCAGCTTTGGGTTATTTGTCAGCTCTCCTTGGCTTTCCTTGCTTTATAGCCAGGACACTTCAGTATCTGCCACCATTGTCATGTCTCTCTGTCTCAGCAGCTCTTACCAAAACACCACTCATTGAAGTAAGCATGCACTCTGCTCCAGTGTGACCTCCTCTTAACTAATTGCAACTACAAAATCCTATTTCCAAATAAGGTCACATTCTGGGATAGACCTTTGACATATCTTTTGAAGGGACATATAATTCACCCCCTCACAGACTGCTTTTTGATAGGAGAAATGAATAACTAGAGCTGGCAAGTAGATTACATGGGCCCATTACCCTTGGTTCCAGGGGGACAGGAATAACTCTTGATTGAGAAAGATACTCACTCTGGCTTTAGATTTTCATACCTGAAAAACGAAGCAAATACCACTAACACTCTTAAAGGCCTATCAAGAAATATTATGTTGTTTTTAATGGTGATTATCTAATTAACTAACCCATTTTACTCAAAGTGAAATACAAAGAGTTATGAAGCATTACACACATGAGTTTATCATATGTATGTGTTGGGATAGCCTGCTTATTAAATTGGGGGGAGGGGGAAGGGAGCCAGGCATGTTGGTATAGGCCTGTAATCCCAGTACTTGGGAGGCTGAGATAGGAGGATTGCAGGTTTGAGGCTAGCCTCAGCAATTTAGTGAGGTTCTCAGCCACTTAGTGAGATCCTGTTTCAAAATAAACAATAAAAAGAGCTTGAGGTGTAGATTGGGGGTAGAATGCCCTTGGGTTCATTACCCAGTACCACACACAAAAAAAAAAAAAATGGGGAGGAGCGACAAGAAAGAGACTGATGAGATGGCATTTACAACTAAACGTGTACTACAATTTAATATATGGGAAGGAAAAAAAAGAGCTTGTAATTGGATAGTTTATTAACATATTTTTATAAAGACATGGAAAGGTAGTAAGAATGACACAGCACTCAAAGAAACTTCTCTATTTCTATATTTTTTCTTTTTTTGATCTTATACCAGTAGAATGATGATTGCATTTTTGAGTTCTGAAGGAAGGATTGCTGAAGATGACACTATGACAATACCTCTAAACAAAAATGTCCATCATTCATTCAGAACAGATCATTCCTTTTTCATCTTTTTTTTTTTTTTGCGGTACTGGAATTGAACCCAGAGGCATTCTACCTCCGAGCTACACCCCAGTCCTATTTTTTTATTCTTTATTTTGAAACCGGGTCTCACTAAGTTGCAGAGGGCCTCAGTAGCTGAGGCTGGCCGCAAACCCGGATCCTTGGGTCTCAGCCTCCCAAGTACTGGGATTACAAGTGTGCGCCACCACGCCCGGCTCTTTTTTTCATCTTTTTAAAGTCGAATTTGTTTTCCTACTCAGTGGCGGAGGCAGGCCTATATGCTTGTGTTTGTCTAACTCTACTCCACATGACTAGCAATAGATGAAGGGGGATCACTCCTATAGTTACCCTGCTGCCAGGTCACTCCTCTTGCTGAACTTAACAGTCCATACCCAAGGAAGATAAACTGGATAAATACTAATGGAAAATGAAAAGGAGGGTAAGTATTTGCTGATACAGAAGGAGGCAATATATATGTATATTGTATATATGTATATTGTATATATGTATATGTATATTGTATATTGTATATGTATATATATGTATATTGTATATTGTATATATATATACACACACACAAAGAAAAACTAGCATAAACTTGCTACCTCAGGAGAAGTTGATAGCAAGAGAATATTCCTCTTAGATTATTTATAGATGCTAGCCTAGCCACAGGGTGTAGTGGTTTTCCTGCAGAAACCTTTGTTTAAAACTGAAGTTCAAAGTATGGTGTAACATAATGCCTATAAACCCTATTTTTGCACGTGAAGAGAAATAGCCAACGTAATGAATACTTGACACACTAAAACCATGTTGAGATTAGGACAACTTGTTGGGCTTACATGCCTACCACTCACTGGTCCAAGGTTTGCTGAGGGGGTCTATGGAAAGATCTCTGGCATGTTCAAACTAAAGTTATTTGGAAGTTACTACTACCAGTATGATAGTATCCTGGAAAAATCAACATTGGAGATCCAAAATAGGTACTCAAACTCTATTCAAGAAATGTCATTAATGACTACAACATATTTTTGCATAAGTCAACTTTGACCAAAACATTCTAAACAAGACTTGGGCATATATTTAGGAGTCTTAGGATGAGCCAACCTATTGGCTAATTGGCCCGTATTAACTATTTAAAAGGGATGCTGGTTTATTAAGATTGGAAATAATGGCAATTGACCTGAACAGATAATAGAAGTTTAGAAAAATGGAAAAAAATTAATTTAACAGATAGGAATAAAATGTGCTAGGGTACAAGGATGGGAGAGATGCAGACTGAGCCCAGAGGGTATTTTTTATTTATCTTTCTTTATCAGACTGTTTTTATTACCTATGTTCTTCCAGGTGGAAGAGGATTTAACTCAAAGAATGGCATGCTCACTGTATATGAGCCTTAAAAATCTTCAAATACTGTGGTAATGTGGATAGCAATATATTTCTTATTCGAATTCCATTAGTACATGAATGTACCAATTATACAATATAATTGGGTCTGATAACATTCTCCCTGGAGTTTTCAAAAGTTTTTAATTCTCCATGTTTATGTTCCTAACTTTAATTTGTTGCAAATATTGGGTCTTCCCCTAAGTCCTCCCCCCAAAAGAATTTAAATTGCCTTCCTGTGCTAATAGTTGGTTCTTTGAGGGTTATTTGTGGACCTCAAAATGTAGAGAAACATTTAGGTCACCACAAAGGCCCAGAGAAACCCTTGGATTGAACCACAAACACTGGGCCTGAGAGTCAGAATATGTTAGCCTCATTTACTGGTTTTACCTGAAGAATAAACTACAGGTAAGTGGAAACTTTAAGAAAATAATTGCAGCACACTGTTTGCTATTTAATTCTCATTTATATCCCATCACTTTATTCTGCCATTTATTATAGAAAACAGAGAGCATTTCTGCCAGGAGTGGTGGCGCACGCTTGTAATCCCAGTACTTTGGGAGGCGGAGACCGGAGGATCCGGGTTTCCGGCCAGCCTCAGCTCTCTCTCTCTTTCTCTCTCTCCCTGTCTCTCTCCCTGTCTCTCTCTGTCTCTCTCTCTACTTAGGGAGGCCCTCCGCAACTTCGTGAGACCCGGTTTTTCAAAATAAAGTATAAAAAATAGGGCTGGGGGTGTAGCACGGAGGTAGAACGCCCCTGGGTTCAATCCCCGGTACCGCAAAAAAAAAAAAAAAAAAGAAGAAAACAGAGAGCATTTCTTAAGGCTGCAAAGCAAAACAGCTGTTAAGGAAGAAGACCAGTCTCAAACCAAGGAACAGAAACCATTCCTCACACTCAGAGGTATATAAATGACATCATATCCCATCTTCTTGTTTTGTAAGTACTGTTTCTCAAATTATGGATACACCCTAACTGGATATATCTAACATTTTTATCTATTAAGTTTTTATCATTTAGTGTTCTAGAGATTTGCATTATATTTTAGACCACTGTCCGGTTAATAATCACAACAAAATTCTTAGGTTGAAATTGCCCTCACATAAAGAAGAGAAAAAAGGAGGTTCCAAGTCTTTGGTTTTCAAATCTAGGTATTCTAAACTCAAGTTCCATGTCCTTTTCCAATGTCATATCTGCTATCTGCCTCTTAAAAAATCATTTATTACCTTATGTCCCCTCCCACCCAACCCAGAAAATAGAATGAACATTGGATTTCCCCATCTGGTGCTCTAAACTAGAATATCATGGCAAAACACATGTGTTATCTCTCATTTTCTTCAGTTGTCAAGCAATATGAACACCATTACTGGATGTATACTCTGCTGAAAAAAAATTCTCTGTCCCAAATGTGTAGAGCTGCAATACAATTACTTGATCACCTAATAATCAAATAATTTGACCATAGCTATGACAGTTATGTTTGAAAATATTTTAAAAATATTTCTGAGATATCATATCTTAGCTGAGCTATCATATCACCTGTATGGATATATATATCACCTATATGATTATATTATGTAACTTGTATGATTATATTATAGACAAAATAATAGTATGATTCCTATATCTAAATATGATTGTAATTCATATTACATATAATTCTTTGTAAATATGAATGCACATATGCTAACCTGGTTCCTTGAACCAGGTCTTTGATCACTGCCTCATTATTCTTTGCATAGGAAAGTAACTTTGGATCTCATATACTTTTAATTACAACTAATTATGACCCAAGGAGTATGAAATGTATTTTAAGTTTCTACTCTCCACCATAAACTCAGCATATATGATAATAATGAAACTCAGACATGGCTAATGAGCCTCTGTTAGCCCCACTATGTAAATGAGCACACAAGGCTGGGAGAAGCTAGAAAATTAGCATAATGCACAGAGATCATAAGAGGTGCAGCAAAGATTCTTTTCTGCTTGTGTATGCCTGACATGATTGCTTATAATGTCATTCACACTGGGGCCTTATAGGAAACCTGAGGACAGAATGAATGTGTACTTTTCACCTTGTGAGCAAAACCTTAATGAACTTACTACTTTCTAGAAGAGAAATTTTGAGAGTAGGGAGGCTTTTTTTAAAAAAACAAAAAAAGTAAAAAATGTAAATAGCAAAAGGTTTGCTTCCTAGGACCCCCATGGCACCAATCCTCTAACTTATTAGTTGATATGTTTTCTTCTTTTTATGGGTTTCTGGTGAAGTATTCCACACTCAGAAGTGAAAGAAACTGGAAAACCCAGGCAGAGTGAGGTAGTTACTCTAACAACTAGTTAGTTTAATAAGTGAAGCGCCAGTTAAAACCTAGCCATGAAGTCAACAAAGCCTTAGCCTTTACTTCAAATTGAAGCTAGATACACTTTAGTTTCCACAGACATAAGTGAGCTGAGAACTCAGGGCAATTGGAAGGAATGTCTTTTTTCCCTTTTTGATATCAATTTGACCTAAAATGAACTAGTTCCAAAAGAAGACGCATTTTGAGTCAAGTTCTCTACAACCCAAAGATGGAGCTGTGATTTCCCTGAAAAGCAATGCTTACAAACCAACAGATTACAGATCACAGTTGAGCACTGATGAGAAAAGTACATTATCCTGATGACTGCTCCTACGATAACCTTTGCTCTGTGTCTCCATCCATAATCCCCTTGACCTAACTCCCATGGCTTCCATTGCCTAAAGAATACATTACAATTCCTTTATAACACTGCATTTTATGTGCATCACAAATTAGCAAATTGGCATTCCTCTTCCCATCCCTCTCCCTGGGATATTGAACTCCTACCCATTGTTTTCTTGTCTAGAAGCCACAGTGATGCATTTTTGCCTCAGTCCATTACCTGGGACTACCACCCCTCAGCTCCCCAGGACCCCATCCCACTGACATCAGGAAGTCCTGCATTAGCCCTCCCTCAGGGCGTCTCCCCCTTTTGGTAGTCAGTCTGTGCTTACTCTGGGAGTTTGAATATAATATGTGTAGTGACTCAGCGGCTTCTGAGGAAAGCGGACTGGTTTCCTGCAAACAGACCTCACACTGTAGCATCGCTGTGACACTTTTACCAAGGACCATGTTCTATCCTTTAGCCCCACAGAATCAAAATTGATTTGTGAAGGCAAGAGTAGACTGGACCTCGTTCACAGGAATAGATTCACACTAGCTCACAAATACAACTAGAGAGCAGAGTACTTTGCATCACAACAACAAATAGAATGGCCAACAGGGAGTACCCACTTAATTCCTCTGCTCAGTCCATTCTCTTCTATTTATATTTATTTATTTAGTTAGTTAGTTACTTACTTACTTACTTATTTACTTAGTGTGGGGGCGTACTGGGGATTGAACACAGGGGCATTCTACACCCCCAGCCCTTTTTTGTTTGTTGTTTTGAAACAGGTTCTCACTAGGTTGCTGAGAGTCTCACTGCATTGCTGAGACTGTCCTAGAACCAGCAATCCTCCTGTCTCAGCCTCCCAAGTACTGAGATTACAGGCATGTGCCACCATCCCTGGTTCATTGTTTTCTTATAAATAAGCTATAAGGACAGTGAACACTAAGTCAAATCAAGAGTAACTTGTAGAATGGCATGTTTACAGGAATCAGGGCTAATACAAATGCCAGATTCATCTGTCTCTACACTAAGGATATCCCCTTTCCAGTGGGACCATAACACTTAGTTCTCTTGGATGAACACTGCCTCCCATTGACCCTGGGAACTTATTTTCATTCTCCTCCATTGCTGACTAACCACTCTATGAATTTTTTTCTAATTTAGCTAGATTAAAAACTTCAGTTTTAAAAAGGTTATGGGCTAGCCGGACATGGTGGTGCATGCTTGTAATCCCAGTATTTGGGAGGCTGAGACAGGAGGATCACAGGTTTGAGGACAGCCTCAGCAAGTAGTGAGACTTTCATCAACCTAGTGAGACCCTGTTTCAAAATAAAGAATAAAAAAGAGGGCTGGGGGTATAGCTTGGAGGTAGAATTCCCCTGGGTTCAATCCCCAGTACCACAAAAAAAAAAAAGGTTTTGGTCTAAGCTTTAATTTATTTTTCAAATGCTTCATTTCTCCTCCAATTCATTATGAGTTATTTTTATGGAATTCTAAGGCAATTTTCCTTTATATTTATGATAGTCCCTTCTATTAAAACTACAGGTTTTATCAGAGCTCCTTTGCTGACATATAATCTATATGTATCTTCTCTTTGATTTTTGCATGTGTTTTGATTTGTCTTTCTTTTCAGCTTTAGGCTTTAGTTAAGCATTCTCATGTGTGTGTGTATATGTGTGGGGAGGGGGAATTACTGGGGATTGAACATAGGGGTATTGTACCTCCAAGCTACATCCCAGCCCTTTTTTTTTAATTTTGAAACAAGGTCTTGCTAAGTTGCTGAAAATTTCACTAAGATCTCACTAAGTTGCTGAGGCTGGCCTCCAACAGGTGATCCTACTGTCTTAGCCTCCCAAGTACTGGGATTTACAGGTGTGTGCCACCACGTTTGTCTTGCATTTTTATTTTCTACTTCTCTGCACATTATTTTCCTTGGTCTTTACAAAGCCTTTTATTTTTGCTTATAATCACTGATTCAATAACATTCTCCCAACCCACAATTATTTGTTTTATTCATCTCTAAAAATGCATGTATTTTGGTAAGATATATATTTTTAATTTAAATAATTTTATTGTGCTATAAATACTTATATTGCCTACTTCTTTTCAACATTTTTTCAGAAATCCATTTGTGCTGCTGTATTGGTATTGAGTCCATTTGCTTCTGATTTCTGCAAACTGTTCCATAGTGCATTTTTGCATGTGGTAGGACCATGATTCTGATGATGAAAATATAGGTTGTCTCCAAACTCCTTTGGCCACAAACAAAGGATTAGTATCCTCATGCTTGTCCCTTTTAGTCCTAGGGAAGAACTTAACTAGGACACATTCCCAGGACTGACATCACTAGGTCCTGTCCAATTTTAGTATAAACAGGGATCTTTCTGGTATATCAGTATATATTCCCATTAGAATTCTACCTGCCCCCATGCTTGGCATTATTGATATCATCTACTTTTCTAATGAAGATGAGTAATATTTCATGTCTGTTTAAATAATAGCTTTTGAACATTTAATGAGCATTCGGATTTTCTACTATAATGCTTTTATAAAATGTTGAGTCTGAAGATTTAATAAATGATTTTCAGATTTTTTAAGCTTGAGCATCTCTCCATCTACTTGTCAGTCATTTAGAAAGTCACTTCTATAGATAGCTGGTTCATATCCTTTGACCAATTTTCCATTGATTTAATGCTTTACTTTTTAACTAGCAAGAAATTTTGGTATCAAGTCAGTTTTAGATATTGTAATCATCTTCTATAGCTTGTTAACTTTATCTCTGATGTCTTTCACTGGAAAGAAATTCCTCATTTTGATATAATTAAAGCCAATTTTTGCTCGTAGTTTATGCTATTTGAATTTTTTAAGTTTTTTCCTCCACTATTAGCTCATGAAGCTGTTCTGTAATATCCTGTTATTAATTTAATAATTTCATTTTTTCACAGTTATATCTTTAGTCCATCTGGCTTCCATCTTTATATATGGTAATACTAACATCTAATTTCATCTGTTTTTTTCCATATATAGAGATATTTTCCTACTATGATCTGCTAAATTTTCACTTCACCATTGCTTTGGGTTAGTAATATTATATCTAGTACCCATATGTACATATCTCTATATCTACCATCTCTTTTCTATTACACTGTATTATTTAAATGTCCTTGCACCATTATCATACTATTTTTATTACTATGATTTTGTAGTATATTTCTGATATGCATGTGCCCTCTTAGCTTTCTTTTATAAAATTTACTATGTATCCAGGCGCGGTGGCACACACTTGTAATCCCAGTACTTGGGAGGCTGAGACAGGAGGATCGCAGGTTCGCGGCCAGCCTCAGCTACTTAGTGAGGCCTCCACAACTTAGTGAAACCCTGTTTCAAAATAAAGAATGAAAATAGGGCTGGGGGTGTAGCTCGGAGGTAGAATGCCCCTGGGTTCAATTCCCAACACTGCAAATAAATAAATAAATTAATAATAATAAAATTTACTGTGTAAATTAAGTTTTGTACTTTTAGTCTTCCTAGAGATTTTTAGAATATGTACTGACATTCCCCCAAAACCCCAGCTACATTTTCAATGGATTGAATTGAGTGTAGAGACTAATTTGGGTGAGAAATGACTGCTTTTTATCTTTTTACCCCCACTATTAACAAGTTATACCTTTTCAATTACTCATATTTTATTATGCCCTACATCATATTTTAAGGGATTTTGGAAAGATCTTTTATATTCTTTAAGATAAACCCCAGAGGCTTCATCTTTTCATTAGTTTTACATTTTTATTGTTTACTAATCATTTATTGATAATGAAGAACAATTGATTTTTCACTCATCCTATAGCTAGAGTTTACTAATTTTTTTCGCTTGGCCTTATAAAAATTTTAGTCTGTTTTTCACTACTTCTGCCTGGTTTTTTTTTTTTTTTTGGTCTTATGATTTAGACCAGGACTGCTAAGTCTATGCTAAATGTAAGTGGTAGGAGTGGGAATCCTGATCTTATTCCAGATCTTAATGAATGCATTATCAGTCTCCATCAAACAACAAATAGTAAAATTTTTTTTTTGCTTTTGTTTTGTGGTACTAGGGATTTAACACATAGGCATTCTACTTCTGAGCTATACCCCAGCCCTATTTTTCATTACTATTATTTGAAACAGCATCTCACTAAGTTGCTGAGGGCATCTCTAAGTTGCTGAGGACGACCACAAACCTTCAATCCTCCAGTCTCAGCCTCCCAAGTACTGGGATTGCAGGCATGTGCCACCATGCCTGGCTAAAAAATAGTAATTTGATATAGGTTTTGAATATAGTTTTCTTTTGAGTTTAGGAAGTTGTTTTCTGCTTTGTGAACTTCAGATACTTCATAAAAAAATTATGAATTGAAATTTACTACATGTGTTTTCTTCATCTCTTGAAATAATTTGTTCTTTTTTATTTCTTCTTCATCCTGGTCATATCATGAGTTACTGCTGATGTTTACTAAATGTTTAAGGAAGGATAATCTATACACTACACAATAATAGTCCCTACATCCTTGAGTTATTATGACTAAAAGTATTTAGAAATGCATCTGGCAAAAATTTATCAATATACAAATTACTATTTTATTACTGTTAGAATTATTAAACTACAGATTATTAATATTAATTCTCATTTATTTCATTGATGGTTTTCAACCTATGCCACTAGAAATCCTCTAATACCAATTGAAAGAAGAGTGAACAAGGAACTAAAAGAATAGTGCTTTCTTTTTCCCTATAAAGCAGTGTAACCAGTCAGAGAAGCTGTCCCTTTTTGTTTCTTTCAAATATTGTGCTTCTGTATAAATTTTATTTGCCAAAAATGGTTATAAATCAATTTTTAATAAAGCACTACTGTTATAGTTGATTCTTGGGTGGTAGTTCTCACATGAGGTAAAAATAAACAAATTAGAGACTAAAATTTTTAATACATTTTCTAGGCATCATAAAATCAACTTTGTAAATACATACAATTTATTTCAATTTTCTTTAAAAATACTTATTTGAACATGTAAGTCTTCATTATATTGAGAAAGATAGTGAAGAAATATAGATATGTTATTTTTCTCAATGAAGTTATTTTCCTCAGTGAGATTTTTCATATAGCCTCAGTCAGTTATATTCAGATATATAACCACTACTGTAACACCAGCAGGCTGATCTGAAAAGATATTCAATCACACAGGCCACATTATGACTTTGATGGACACCAAGCACTTTTTTACCTTTGTGGGCACTTATTTCCATAAAAAAATAAAATTATATTTTACTTCTACATTTGCATAAAGACAGATACATTAGTATTATGTTTGAAAATATAAAAGTTCACTTTTTCTTCAGATTTTAAGAGAACAAAACATTTTTCTACATTCCTCATAATTTGACCAGCTCGCTGCATCTAAGAGACAAGTTGGTCCTAGAGCCATGGGTCAATATTTCAAATACATATAAGATCCTGTCAGGTAATATAAATGATTGAAACCAACTAAGAATAATATGTAAATTAGCAACCTATATTTACTTCCAGTGACAAGTAATACAAGAGTGAGTACAATACCCTGGTAAGATGGGGAGGCATGCTTTAAATCCTCTGGGCCAGCTGTAACTGAGCTCTATCATGGAAATCGCTTCAATGTTTTCAAATATTCTAATTAATTTGAAGTCAAGATAAAAGTACAGCTATTTTTCATATCCCCTGATTTTAAAATGTTGCCCTCTAATTCTAATTTAAAACACAATACAATCAGTACCAAACAAAGCATATCTGTCTCTTGAATCCATGCTGTTGGCCAATAATTTGTACCAATGGGTAAAGAGACAGAATTTGTAGAAATGGCAATAAAATGGTTTGGGATCCAAAGATCCTTTCTCTTAACTCTGAGAAAGGCAGGTTGGGATTCCTGCTCTAGTGGCCTGGGTTCATGCTTAGAAATTTCCCCCAGAGTTATACTGTTGCATCCAAACACCAAATTGCAGTAAAATAGAATAGGATTCTTAAAAAAAAAAAAGCAGCTCTTGTAAGTATTGTATTAATAGATTTCTGTTCTATCATCTACAGAGCTCTGTTGGAGAAAGGCTGTGTATAATATGGAAAAAACCAATGGTTCCATGTTGAGAGAATTTGTCCTGGTGGGGCTTTCCGCCCACCCAAAGCTCCAGACAGTTTTCTTTGTGATAGTTTTGTGGATGTACCTGATGATCCTGCTTGGAAATGGAGTTCTCATCTCTGTGATCATCTATGATTCTCAACTGCATACCCCCATGTATTTCTTCCTCTGTAATCTTTCCTTCCTGGACATTTGCTACACAAGCTCCTCTGTCCCATTAATTCTCGACAGCTTTCTGACAGTAAGGAAAAAAGTTTCCTTTTCTGGGTGTATAGTGCAGATGTTCCTCTCCTTTGCCATGGGGGCCACAGAGTGTGTGCTTCTAGGCATCATGGCACTTGACCGCTATGTGGCCATCTGCTACCCGCTGAGATACCCTGTCATGATGACCAAGGGTGCCTACATACCCATGGCTGCTGCATCCTGGGTCGCTGGGCTTGTTGACTCAGTGGTACAGACCTCTCTCGCAATGCAATTACCATTCTGCACGAATAATGTCATTCACCATTTTGTCTGTGAAATTCTGGCTATCCTGAAGCTGGCCTGTGCTGATATTTCAGTCAATGTGATCAGCATGGCAGGGTCGAATCTAATTGTTTTAGTTATTCCATTGCTAGTAATTTCTATCTCTTACATTTTTATCATTGGCACTATTCTGAGGATCCCTTCCACTGAAGGAAAACATAAGGCCTTCTCCACCTGCTCAGCACACCTGACAGTGGTGATTATCTTCTACGGAACTATCTTCTTCATGTATGCAGAGCCCAAGTCGAACACCTCTGCTGATACACATAATCAAGACGTCACCGAGGCGCTCATCTCCCTCTTCTATGGAGTGATGACCCCCATGCTCAATCCTCTCATCTACAGTCTGAGGAACAAGGATGTAAAGGCTGCTGTTAAGAACATGCTGGGTAGGAAAATCTTTTCTGATGAAATATGAATACTGATTTGAACTATGTGACTTAGTCTTCGAACTGGCTGCAGCAAAAACTTGAGAAAGAGACAACTACCATGGGAAAACAAATTCACCCTGGGTCATTCAAAATCATGTGATGGAACTATTTAGATTTCTGTCATTACAGTTATTTTTGTTCTAACTGTAGAAATAAGGCATACTTCTGGTTTTAAAATTTAACAACTATAGAAATTCAAGTTGTTGAAAATATCTTAGGAAGACCCAGCAAAAAGGAATCACTCTTAAACCTTTAGAAAATAATAATAGCAAAAGTTGTTCTAAAAAGCATTTTGTAACCTATAATAGGAGCACTATTAATTGCTATGCAAAATGAATACTAATCAGCACATGATGCATTATACATTCAATTTCTATTTGTTCATTTATTTACTGTTTGTGTTCCCATTCATATAAGCTCCCTCGGGATACTATCTTTTACCCTACAGCATCCTGAATACCTATAACAGAGCCTGGAACATAATAAATGCTCAATAAAATATTTTCAAATAAATAAATGAGTCACCTTATGTATAATACCAGAAATACCTGTTTGTCATAGCTGAGGTAGCAAGGGTTATTCAAAAAGAAAACTGATTAAATGAAATATTCTAAATAAACTATATTGGTATTTTGTTTTATAAACATCCCCTTGGTAGCTAAGGTATTTATCACCTTTTGTTTTCTTTGTGGCATGTGTTTTAATGTACAGAAACAAGCCGGGCTTGGTGGCGCACGCTTGTAATCCCAGTACTTGGGAGGCTGAGACTGGAGGATCCGGGTTTGTGGCCAGCCTCAGCTACTTAGTGAGGCCCTCCACAACTTAATGAAACTCTGTTTCAAAATAAAGAACAAAAAATAGGGCTGGGGGTGTAGCCCAGAGGTAGAATGCCCCTGGATTCAATCCCCAGTACTGCCAAAAAAAAAAAATGTACAGAAACAGGCTTTTGCTTTCCTACTACCATAACTTTTCTTGGATTGGGTATATAATGAGACTATAAAAGATGAGTTTCCTAATAATGCATCCTAATTGTAGCTTAATAAAATATAAGTTGCATAGTAAAAAAACATTACTGCTGGATTCTGAGAAGAATCCTGGCTGGAAGAAGGACTACTTACCTACTCTGTACTGGATCACACTGCTCCAAAACAGTAGAACTGGACAGAACTGGTGATTGACAAAAATCGCAATATGAAGACAACTGGCAGAAGAGATTGAAGTGTGTTGTCCAATGGATTGAGGAGCTACAGGATTTTAGGAACTTGGGAATAAATAAGACAGAGATGGCCCCAAATTGAGATTATTCACTGAAGAGTGCAGTCATGTGAGGCAGCACCCATGTGAGTAATGGAGGCCCCACTTACATTGAGGGAATGAAGTCAGAACTGGTCAGTAGAGGAAAATACCCCCTTTATTCAATTCTTCTAAGAGTCTGAGGTAGGTGAATATAGAACACAAATCTTCAGTAAGAGAAGATAGATACTTCTAAGTTGTAGGAGTAGGCCTATAATACCTTGCTCTCTTGTTAACAGATTGTGATTATTGTGATTTTGCAATATTAAATAAGTTAGTTCATACACAGCACTTAATAGTACCTGAAAAACCTAAATGCCCCCCAAATGCTATTTTATTATTTTTAGTGTTGGGTATACTTTAATAAGTCATAGAGCTTTGAGCTGGCACAGGATTTTCATTCTTACTTTATAGGAAACTATTTTGTTGCTATTAAGCTACTGTCTCTCTAAGCTTTAAATATACTTTTTTTTTTTGGTATTGGGGTTTGAAATCAGAGGCTTTCCACATCTGAGCTCTACGCTCAGCCTTTTTATTTTTTGTTTCAAAACAGGGTCTCACTAGGTTGCTGAGAGTCTCCCTAAATTGCTGAGGCTGTCCTTGAACCCACAATCTTCTTGTCTCAGCCTCCCAAATACTGTGATTACAAGCATGCACCACCATCCCTGGCTCAAATATACTGTTATATGTTCTGCTTTGTGAGTTAAGATTGGGACACTGAAAACCACATTTCTCCCTTGTTAGCTAGCTTCTGTTGGACTTTGCCAAAAGAATTGGTAGAGGAAGAATGGAAGATTGGCTAAAGATAGAGGAGTTTGTCCCTGGTCCCATCATTTGCTTACTCTTCCTATAGACATCACCCAGTTTTGGTTCTTCACCAGGACAACTGGGTGCTTCCAATATTGCTTTTCATTTCATTTAGTTTTTTCCATAGCCCAGAACCAGCAATCTACCAGTCCCTTCTCCTCCAAAATTTAGCTTACGTAGCTTTTACTTCTGGCAAATTAAAAGCGTGTCAAGTCTTTACTCTCTCTTGAGGTATCTTTAAAAGCAATGAGATATAAGCCAGGCATGGTGGCACACACTTATAATCCCAGTACTTGGGAAGCTGAGACAGGAGGATCGCAGGTTTGTACCCAGCCTCAGAAACTTGTGAGGCCCTCTGCAACTTAGTGAGACTCTGTTTCAAAATAAAGAATAAAATGGGGCTGGGGATGTAGCTCAGAGGTAGAATGCCCCTGGGTTCAATACCCGGTACCGCAAAATTAAAAAAAAAAGAGGGATCCTCCCTCCATTAGGCTACATGACTTGTTCAGAGTTTCCATGCCACTTCATGACACATTATATATGTAGCAGAATCAATAAAAAAATATTATTGTGATAAGCCACAGAGGTTCAGAGGCTGTTTAATACCACATCACAATCAAACCTATTTTGACACACAAACACCCACACACCCCAGATAAGGGAAGAAGTTAGGAGATAAAACCTGGGAAAACTACAAGAAAACAGTAGCAATAAGGTTATCTGCATGGGAAATGCCAGTATCAGTTGTGCAAATAGTCTCAAGCCTTGTATTAATTTGAGATTTAAACCAGGGACTCTTCTCTTAAACCTGAACCCCCAAATGGAGCAAAAGAGGTTTAGGATGTCACTATGGTTGTTAGTTTTACAAGATGTTCTTTACACAATTGCACCATGTTTAGGAACATGCTATTTATGTCTTAAAAAGCATAAGCTTGAATATCATATCAATTTTTGGAAAGATAGTAGGAAAGTATATTTTCCCAATTGTAATAACACAGTAGTTTCTCAAAAACTGGAGATCAAATACTTTAAGATGAAGCACATTTTCTAATATACATGTAACACATGTGTTAGCAGCAGCCCTTACCATTTCAGGTCCCTTATGCCCAGCAAAAACATCCAAGTACTCTTTGGAGGTAATTATCTTCAATTTAATCATGCAGGATTCCCACAGAAAATTTGAGTTTACAATAAAAAATCATTAAACACGTACTGAAGCAAACTGCCATTAGCAAAAGTCCACACCCACTGTAACCACAATATATGTGAATGAATTAAACTCATGATATTAAAAGTAATATTATTATATTAGATGCATATTTTCATTTTAAAAGGATATATAACTTCATTTTATTTTAATCTGTATGTTTATTGGAGACATACATACTATATAAGAAAAATAAGGGTTGAAGTAAAAAGATAGAAAAGGTATATAGTAAGCAAATTTACCAGTTGTTGATGTTTCTATATTAGTATGCAACAGAATGAATTTAAGACCAAAAAAGCATTATTAGAAATAAAGGGGGTAGTTACATTATGATAAAATATTAATCTAACCAGGAAGACATAGTTTTATTCCACATATAAAAGAGTTTCAATATATAAAGGAAAACTTAGTAAACTACATATCTATCTCAAGAACCAAAAGAATAAACACAAATTTTATAAGGACGTAAAATATTTGAACAACTATTATGGAATATGCATTCTTCTAAAGCACAAGTAAAACATATGCAAAAAATGATATTATGTTTGGTCGAAAGCAAGAATCAGCATATTTCAAAGAAATGACATTAGCCATCCACATTCTCTTTCCAATATATGACTTAATTAGAGACAATTAAAAATCTCCATAACCTGAAACAATTAAAACACACTTCTAAATAACTAATGACTGGTAATGATATTCAAAATATTTAAAAATTCTGTGGCAAGTGCTCCAATAAATCAGAGTAAATGCTTGTCATAAGCAACCAGTGTGGCCATAATAATGTCTGCCAATTAATTATTGGCCCTTTTATAGGTCAGAGAAAAATATAAAACCAAAATTATTAAAATATCAAAAAATTTTTTCATAAAACCAGACCTAAGTTTGTAGCCACTGCTACCGTTGTATTTGTTGTTTATAGTTAGTATCCATTCTGATTGGTTGGTACCTGTGCCAGTCTTTGTAAAATGTCTTCTCCATCAATTCTGTTATGAAATGAAATATAATTGAGTAATACACATTAAAATTTAATGGATACATAAAGTAGTTCTTGTAGGAAATACGTATACTTAAATTTTTATAGGAAACTTGACTTCATAGGGATAGGAGAAAGAAATAAAAGGAAAAGAAAGACATTAAGAACAATCTAGAAAAGTTGAATTCAGGCCAATATGCCAGGTATTGTGCTATATATTTTCATCATATAATTCTTATTAAACTTTCATAAAAATATTGAAAGATATTATCTTCTTATTCATAATTTATGGATGAAGAGACTAAGACAAACAAAGATCGACAGGTTCTAAGTGGTACAGCTGGGTTTCTTTCCTCTAGGGGCCTACTGTTCAAGAGGAAAATATCCTGATGTCTAGTTGCATCTAAGTCAGAAAAAACAATCCAAAGGTATGTAAAATCATGGAAAATTCTACCCATGATTGGATCCCTTTGGTCAAAGAGGGAGAGCACCCTAAAACAGAGCCTCGAGATCATCTGACAGGACATACTTAAGTTGAGCCAGAAATGCCTGTCACCACAACTACAAGTTGAGCAGTCAGCCATGGACTCATGGCCTTGGATGCTTGCCTTCACCAATCATTGTGGGGGTTTTCCTTCGTAAGCCCAATCTCTTTGCTCTCTCTTTTAGAACACATGTTCAGGGTTACTTAAATCTGGGTCTCCTGAATTGCAATTCCCAACATACCAAATTAAGTTATTTTATACTTCATGGTCTTAATATCAATTGTTCATCGATAGTTATTAGAGAGCAGGAGAATGAAAAAATTCTAGCTGGATTTTACCTTGGTGTTTGTTCAACACTGTTAATTGGATAAATACAATGCATTTAGGAGACTATGGTGACCAAGTCCTATGATGACTATGTTGGAGGCCATGAATAAGTTTGGATAATTATTTTACCTTTCCTTGACCCCAGTACTGTACCATCCCCCTGTGGAACTCACACATAGCCCTGTATTCACAGGTAATGGACAGTAAGTTTAAGAACCAAGGGGTTTAAAACCAGAAGACTGCTGAATAAACCTAACATCATGGGCTTTCGTGTGATACACGTTAGGGAAGATGGGAGGGTTCATAAATTTTTAGTTTATTAAGGGAGGCAGAAAACCTTCATGGTTAGGAAGCTGGGTGCAGTCAGATTGTTTCGATTGGAATCTCACACATCTACCTTACTAATCTATGGACTTTGCAAATGATTTAACCTCTCTGATTCTCAATTTTCTTATTTATTGTGAGGGTTAAACATACTAGCTTATTTATCCATATTTTACAGCCTTTCTCTTACTCTAGAGAAAGTATGCTTAGTTCAGAAAACCAAGAAGCCAGGGGACTAAGGGGAGTTCAATTATAAACAGAGTTGCTTGGGGTGACAGTGGATCACCAGGTTGATGACATCTGGTCAATAAATAGAGATGCAAATTTAAACACTAATCACAGACATTTGATTTGATGCTACAGAGAGCATGATTCTTCATGCATTTATAGGTAATGTCTTTTCAGTATATGATAAAAGCAGAGCAGCTATTACTAACCTAGTCCCACATTTTAGGAAATAAAGAAATATAACCACTAAAAGGAGAGACAAGTAAGATGTCTAAGGGACAGGAAGAGAGACATGGCTATGTAGAGGCACTGAGATCACAAAATAAAGAGCCTCAAAAAATCTAAAATGGAATATACTAACTCTAGGAAAGGAAATTAGAGATACTGACATCAAAGATATCATATAATATCATGGAGAAGAGGCACCTGACCCAGTGAGCTCAGTGATGGCTCCTCTAGGGTATGTTGGGGAGTTCCCAGTGGTAAGTCAAAGTTGTCGAAGCCAAGAGAAAAGAGCAATAATTTTACTGAGACTAGATAAGGTGAATTCTTTTGACTATCACTGGACATCACCCATGCGATCTTCAGAGAAAGAGGAAAAGAAGAAACCATTTCCCTGTTGCAGATTAATTAAAAATGAAGCAACCGCTTCAGTGAGTAATGTTTTTTTGTAGCTCAGGGAAAGGAACCCTGCAGATACATTTAATTTTCATAAAACCCTAAAGCTATCCATGTTTTTATATGGTAAGGTACACACAAACCAAAAATGTCACATGAATTACCCTAGGTCCACAGCTAGGAAGTAGTCCAGTTGGGACTGGAGCATGACTAAGTAGACTACAAAAATTCATACACCTGTTACCCCATGGTACAACTCTATTTTCTTTTGATTTCTAAAATCTTCCACGACCTCCCTATCCATCTCTTTAGTAAATAGGTAAGAACCATTTTCAGCCCCAGATGACCATTATCCATGTAAAACGGGGTGCTTCCAAAGAGGCCAACCAACATAAGAAGACCCCATTTCCTTTCTTCGTGTTATCGGGTAGCCTAGCAATCTCCTCCCACAGGAATATAAAACAGTCTCATATTTACATCTAAGCAAGGAACGACATCTCAGAGGGCATCATTAAAAGTTGACTGACCTACTTCTGTCTGATATCAAGGTACAAATAGGTTACACTGGGATGGGATCCCATGTGCCCCTTAAAGCCTACAGTCATGCTTGTTAAAGTAAACTTGTAACTTTTTAACAACACTCTGCCCTCCACAAGTTTTCTGGAGGGACTCTGGGGCTGTTCCTAGGAGACTGATTTCTCCTCAAACTAAACAGAAAAAAAAATATATGAGGTCATCACGTGGAAAATTCTAAAAGTGTAATCACTTTATTCTGTGAAAAGAAAGCAATCTTCTATGTACTGCCATCGAAAAGTCACTCCACAAGCATAGTCAGACAGGGCAAATAAGACATATCCCAGTAAAAATATATAACGTTAGAGTGAACTGGTCAGAAAGAGACCATGATAACACTGCATCTTGTTTAGTCACATGGATTAGAGACTTGGCACAGTCCTCACTGCTCTGTATTGCTTTAAATATAGTCTACCATACTCAAATACACTAATTGCATAGCACTGAAGACATTTGAGTATGTGACCCCCAAAATACATGATATTATACAAATAGTTCATCATAATCCCAGGAGATTAATTTGTGATCTACATAATTATTGTAATTAAAAAAAGAATTAGAGTTGTGCAGAATAGATGACTCCAACTTTTGTAATGGAGAATTCTTTCTCCTACAATGTTCACATGAATCTAAGACAATCATGGGGCAGGAACCTACCAAAGAGAATCCCACAGCAACCTAAGATAAGATTCAATAAGTAATTAAGACTTCATTCCAACTATAATTTACATAATCTACAATGACATTTAAAGATGACACGAAGCAAGAGTTCAGGATGAGTAAGGATGACAAATAGCATAAACAAAGAATGGTAAATAAATTATCATAATGATGAGTGCGTCTTTGTATTAGGACTATTCAATGTGCCAACTCAGAATCACTGTGGAATAATCCTGACTGCCACTGTAGAACAAACTATTTGTTCATATGAATCTAGAAATGTGAACGTCTGTCACCCAAATGGGCAGATATGGATAGCCAAGCTTTCTAACAGTGGCTATATGGTAAGATACCCATCAGGTGTGCCATTGATAGTATATTCATATTGAATATAATATAGATGTTGGCAAGCCAGGCGTGGTGGTGCACGCTTGTAATCCCAGTACTTTGGGAGGCAGAGACCGGAGGATCCGGGTTCATGGCCAGCCTCAGCTCTCTCTCTCTCTCTCTCTCTCTCTCTCTCTGTCTCTCTCTCTCTCTCTCTCTACTTAGTGATGCCTCCACAACTTCATGAGACCCGGTTTCAAAAAAATAAAGTATAAAAAATAGGGCCGGGGGTATAGCACGGAGGTAGAATGCCCCTGGGTTCAATCCCCGGTACCACAAAAAAAATAATAATAATATAGATGTCAGCGAGGGTGCAAGAGTTGATCATGCCTCTTCACCTTTATTGGGTATTTCACATGATGTTGAAATTTGTGATATACTTTTAGGGAATTCTAATTTATCTCAAATAAATATATCATTTTAAACATTATGTAGCATTAATCACAACTAAAAATTGATGAGCATCTGTTCCTTTAATAGCATTAGACAAGGGCATCTGCAGTGAGAAGGGAATTGGGCCATGCTGAGCTGCCAACTCCAACATTTCTGCCTTAGCATGCTCTTCGCCCACCACTGCTCCACACACAGCTCCAGGAGAAACAGGATGTTCTAGCTCAGCCCTGGCCAAGGATGAAACATTCAAAGATGAGTGTGGTAGTGCTTTGGAAGAGTTCACGTCTTCAGGGAACTGGGACTCAAAAGACATACTAGTGAATGTTGCTGTAATAATAGCTGTGACCCTTGAAAGTATGAGCCCTGCTTCTCCCAAATAATTTTCTAGTTTGTTTTCTAGAAAACTGTGCTGCACATGAAAGTAGAAAATATGTAGTCAGATTGTAGCATTTTCTCTCATTTAGAGATAAATTCCACTGTCTAAAAGACTCCTCAGAAGATATCAAGTTGTGGCCAGTGTGAATGTGGCACTGAGACTTGACAAGGGGTGATATTCAAAAGAAATTCTAACAGGTAAGGCATAGACAGCAACCACTCAGAAAAGAACCCAGCTGGTGTAACATACTAGGAAGCTTAGTAGTTCCATCTACATCACATCCTAAGATCCGCCATGCTACTACCTATAGAATATACTGAAGGGAGACAGGAATGGAAGCTGAGGGACTTAGTAGGAAGCTGTTACAAAACTGCCATTTTATTTTTAAATATTTAATTGTCAAATAAAGATTGAATATCTTCAAGCTATACAGCATGATGATTTAGTATACATAAACACTGCATAATGATTATCATAATCAAATTAGCACAGCTATCACCACCCATCCTGTATTTTAAATATCGAGAATTTATTCATCATATAACTGAAAGTTTGTACCCTTTGACCAATATCTCCCTGTTACCCCACCCTCAGCCCCTGGAAACCACTATATTCTACTCTGCTTCTATGAGTTTGACAGAAACACCTTGTTACCCAGGAACCAACTTGACAGCGCTGTGCATCACTCATCTTTGGGTCTACCAATGTGTCTGCTGAACTGAACTGAATTGACTTCAATACACTTATCAAAACAAATGAAATACTTCTAATTTAAATGGGATTATCTAAAACAACTTGTGAAGACTTTATGTAATCAAATTCAATAAGGATTGTAATTTTGTCTCATAAAAGCAATATATTTTCCCTAACTCATAAAGAAATAGATTCCCAATTTTGGTGGCAGTGATTCATTTTGATACTTTTTCTATTGATTTTTATAGCTTCATATTGAAGCAGAATAATTACATGTCTGTTTTTATTTACCAACACCAACTGAAAGTGATTATCTGTGGCATAAACACTAGACAAACTATACCCGAATTTACTGATTCATAATACAATATAAAAATGTTAAATGTCTTTTATAGCATACCTATTAAATGTCAAGAATTACAATAAGTACTCTTTAAACTTTATCAGGCAACAGTCCTGCAAGACAGTTATAATACTCATTTAACAGCTTAAATAGCTTACTAGACACTACTAAACTCTGAGTTGGAAGATAGGGATCCTAACATATGTGTATCCAACTCCATAACCATTCCTTTTCTATAAAAATAAGACATGTATTTACAATCTCAATAAAATTAGAAGAATAGCAAGCACTTTTATAGAGTGCCTACTATGCATTCCTAACTTTTAAATTCTTCATATGTATTCCATAATTAATTCTCAGAATAACAGTATCAGGTAGACATTCCTAAATTCCTCATATCCTAGATACAGAAATTCAGGCTTAGAAATGTGCAGTGACCTCCTTGAAGCCATAGAGGCTGTCCCTGACAAAGTGTGACCTCCAGAATCCATCTCTTAACCACTTCCCTCTCCTGCCTCTGGAGTGGCAGAGAATGCTTTGCCCCTGTGGGTCAGGCAAAACCAGTAACCAGAATCAGGATGCAAAGGAGGGGTCCTTCTTTATTATAGAGAACTTTGCATTCCTAAGATAGTTTCTTTTTTATGCTTTTATTAGTCCATTGAAATTATATATCATAGTGACATTCAATGTGATACATATTTGTACATAGCTCTTAGTGTTCTTCCCTCCACATCCTACCCTGCTACCCTCTCCTTCTTCTCCATATATGCTAATGAAACCAGTAGTAATGCCTTAATATATTGCCAAAACATTATTTGAAGATACTTTCTTTATCAACATATGTTCTTAATTATCTTTACAACGACCAAGGAGAATGTCTGAAGAATATAGAATTTTAGGCCAGAGTAAGAAAGATTCAGAAACAGTAATCTATAAATACTTGAAAAGCTGTCACAAGAAAAGAGTGTTTGTTTTTGTTGTTATTTAGTTTTTCATGAAGAAGAGAGATATATACACACAGTTATATAGAAAGTTGCATGCAAAGAAATATCTGATAATTACAATTATCCAAAAATAACTTGTGTGGTCTCTTAAAATGCTCTAGTCATCAATGGATTTGGGGGCAGAATAAGGTCACCATTCGCCATACTGTAGGTGTGTTTCTGCCATCTCATCTCGTCAGAGATAGGACTGATATAAGATAATTTCTACTGCTAATATCCAATTATTTCAAATTTGGTTGTTTTACTGATGTGATTCCATATTAATATGCATTTAATTATCTTTATCTTTATGTTTGTAATTAATTATTGAAGTGATGAAGATTATTCCAAAAAAACAGAAGCATTCCCCTTATGGAATAAGTTATAATTATTATTACAGCATTGTTTATAATAATAGCAAAAAGTAAGCAAGATAAATGCCCATTATTTGAAAATATGTTAAATAAATCCTGAAACATAAATAAAATAGAATTCTATGTAACTATTATAAATCGTGTGTTCTCTGAGTATTTGATGGTATGTGAGAAATTGATTATGATATAATGTTAAACATAAAAGGCCATAAACTACAGATAAAGGTAGAAATATTATGATCTATAGCATAATGTCCCTCATATTTATCTTTAAAATTTATGAAGCCATATATTTCTACAAATTATGTCCAAATTCATCTCATGGATGATCACAGTGCCTACCCCACAACAGGTGTTCAATAAATATTCGGTGAATGAATAATAAGGGGGAAATGATGTAACAAAGCATTTTGGAAAGGTTAGTTAATATTTTACAAATATGAATCTTTCCATGCTCTAGATATAAAAGAACATAGTTATCATATAAGTGAAGCAAAAAATTAAGTAAGAGAAAAATTTTTATTCAGACTTTTTCAGAGATTATATTAAAATCTTACTTCAATGGGGAATAAAGTATATCAAAAAATAAGAAGGAAAGCCTTAGTTGGAAAAGTATTTGCAGAAAATTTGAAGAGCAAAGTGTTAAGCATATAGTCTATTAAGAGTTCATACAAATTAAGAAGAAAACTATTAAAATCCCAAGACTCAGTTAACTGAAAGGTATGGACAGTTAATATAAAACGTAGACACAGAGGAAACCGTTCAATCTAACCAGCAATCATAGAAATGAAACATAAAAAAAGTTTTATATAGGTAGAAAATAAAAAAAAATCCCTGGTTCTAAAAAACATTCATAAAAGAGTGTGCAAATATTTCAGCAGCAGAGTAAATAGTCTTAAGTTGGGGAAAATAATTGTGTATGTATACTAAGAATTCTCTCAAAACTCATATACTTTCATTCTATAGTCACATCTCTAGAAGTTTATCTTGTTATTTCTAGTAGAAAGAAAAGCAAATTAGATACATAGATATTAATGGTTATTATATAAAAATCTCAGAAACAAGTTAAAATACCCAATAATATGAAACTAGTAGGGTAGATTGTAGTGATTCCATTTAATGGAATAATCTGAATATTTTTTAAAAACATTACAAATACTATGAAAAATCATGGATAGAATGTATCAAATGCTAACTAAAATTTATCTATATTAGGATTATACTAGTATAAAGAAAAATGTATGTGATCTAAAATTAACAATAATATAAAAATAAAAGGAGTTTAAAGAGGTTAGTGACTCATTTAGGATTCCTTAGCATTCACCTGATATTATTTGGGCAATAAAAAGAAAAGCAAATTTTTTAGAAGATTCACTTTTCTGAGAATTTTTGGACATTCTGATTCCAGCCCCAACTTATGATGTGGCCATCAAACACAGACATATTCAATGAATACTCCAAGAAATGTATGACTGGGAAGGTTTTCTTGAAGTCATATAATTGGGTCTTTGGAATGCACAGAAGTCAGGGAGTTTATCCCTAGGGGATCCTAAGTCTCTGACTCACAACCTTAGGGACTAAGAAGTTTGTGAAAATACATGATAAATTCACTTCCAAAAGAAGCTGGGTCTCCCATGAGTCAGTGTCAACTTTATAACAAATGATGGGGAAATATTAAGATATATAATAACAAATCATGGGGATGCTTAAGATGCTTCCTTGATCTTTCTGCTTCTGTCTTTTACTTCCTTCATACCCTCTTAAGAATAGTCATGTACAGGCAAACTACCTGAGCGTGGCTCTTCTTTCTCACATTTCTTTTTAGGAAAGCAGAGCCATTGCTGTTCAAATTGAGAATCTTCTGTTCTCATCTAAAAAATGCAAAGGAAATTCAAATTGCTGGAAAATTTTCCTGCTACTTAAAAGCATGGAGAACCATGGTGATTTTGAACAGGAGGTAAGATTAAGAGAGATGAGTTTATTATAATCATTTGATAAAGAAGACATTCTAGGAATAAATGTATTTTTAGTTGAGGTTGTCATTGTTTGTTGGATTTTTAAAATATGAATATATCTGTAAGCAAATAAATACAAATCCCAAGTATTACCCACCGGACCAGGATATTTTATTTATTTTTAAAGCCACAAATAATCCAGTGATCTGCAATATCTTTTGAGATATGATTAAGTCTATGAGCAAGAGAAAGTTGCTTACAATACAACAGACCCTTATAAGTAATAGGTTAATGGCTATGATTTTCAAGTATCTGGTCCACTAAAACCTTAAGTAATAGTTATCTGGGGAAATAACACATAGTGATTTACATGTTATTCATATATAAACTATGCTCAATAAGGGTATGAAAACATATAATTAAAGGTCTTAATGGTAAAAGCAAAATTAGAAACAAGTAATATGAAAGAGAAGGGAGAATTATAATTTAGTTTTAATCTGAACCCCAGGCAGCCAAAGGCAAAAGAACTATTAAATTTTTGTGTGTGTTTTCATTTATATTATAAATCAAATTATAGTAGACTTTAATTCCCCACAATAGACGTGAAAGGAATTTTGAGTACTGTTTTCATTCGAATTCATTATTGTGGGTAATATCCTCATAAGTGGTTTTCAAAAGCGGTCAATATATATTTGATGTGCATTTTATCACATGAGTCATCATTGTAATTGGCTTAAAAAACCACCATTAAATTGTGGTTTTATAAAAATTTCAGTATAGATAAGTATACATTGTGATACAGTGTTAAAAATGGGAACTTGGGCCTCATGAAGATGTGGGCTTAGACCATAATTCTAGCACTTACCACCAAAGTATATTAAAATTTTACTTAACCTTTGACCTTTGAAATCTTAAAAATAACTTCCTCTTCTGTAAAAGAAAGTCATCATAGAATTTGGGTTATTTTGAATATTAAGTGATAAAATTGTAGGAAATGCCAAATACATACTAAGACCTCAACTATTGTCAATTACCCTTCGCTTTGTGAACTAAAATATTGTCTTTACTCATGATACATTGAGAATTACAACTTATAAAATCTGTAAATTGAGAATTGGCATGTCTATGAAACTTTTGCACAATATCAATTGTTTTTTTTTTTTTGGTAGTGGGGATGGAACTCAGGTGTGTTTTACCTTGGAGCCTCTGAGCTACACCCCCCAGACCTCAGGTGCTTAAACTAAACCAAAATTCCTTCTTTTGGAAAATATCAGCCTTAGCTGCAAATTTAACAAGTGGAAGAAGAACAATTTTTTTTTTTTTTTTGCGGTACCGGGGATTGAACGCAGGGGTGTTCTACCTCCGCGCTACACCCCTGGCCCTATTTTTTTATACTTTATTTTGAAACCGGGTCTCACGAAGTTGCGGAGGGCCTCACTAAGTAGAG
This sequence comes from Glis glis, assembly GCA_004027185.1. NCBI lineage: Eukaryota > Metazoa > Chordata > Mammalia > Rodentia > Gliridae > Glis > Glis glis. Next base: position 11,673 of record PVJS01010609.1, on the reverse strand, counting down.
AGAGAGACAAGGAGAGAGAGAGCGAGAGAGCTGAGGCTGGCCGCCAACCCAGATCCTCCGGTCTCCACCTCCCAAAGTACTGGGATTACAAGCGTGCGCCACCACACCCAGCTAGAAGAACAAATTTGATATAGACAGAAGAAAAAAGGCAATTTGGTGGCGATCAATGTGCAATTTAGTTGTCTGTACATCCAAAACCTAAAAAAATACAGAACTGATCGCAATAAACTACACAGTAGTCTTACCTCCAAGTTTCAGCATGGTGTTCCACTTAGCACGCCCACCACCCAGTAGCCATCTTACACACAACTGAGGCATCAGGGACACTCTGATGGTCTTGGAGAGAAGTGGTTTGAAAGGCCTTGAGGCTCAGGTGTGTTCTGTAGGCAGGCAGCATGAGTATCAGCTGGGAACATGTTAATAAATGGAGATCTCAGAGCCCACCCCAGATCCACTGAATCAGAATCTTTTAACAGATTCCCCAGGTGACACGTATCCTAAAATACTAAAGCTTGGAAGTACTTTTCCTCGGTTGCACATTAAAATCACCTGGAGAGCAGTATTTTAAAAATGCCTGATTCCCTCTACTTAGCCAACTTTTATAATTTGGGGAGGACAATAAGGTATAGGTTTTATTTAAATGGGAATTAAAAAGAGAAAATGAAAATTTGCATAGAAGCTCTCTTGCTTACTATACTTCCATATAAATTTTTCTCTCAACTTTATTTTTCCCCAGAGGATTATAGTGATAACAGAATGAGGAATACATGTGAACATTTGTAGATTATAAAACCCTAAACCAATGGTATTACTAGCGATTGGCATGGCATTAAGTCAAGTAATTAAATCTTTGTTGTACAGATTGATGCATACCATCTCCAAAATACTGACTTCAAATGGGATCTGTGGATTGACTGCATCAGAAATAACTGATACTTGTTAACAAAATGCAAATGGTTCTGCCCTGCCCCAGACTTCATGCATCACAGACTCAGGAAATGAAAACCACAGAAGCCTGCATTTTTAATAAGGTACCAATGTAATTTTCACGTGTCTTCCATCATATACCTTATAAGCTAGAAGAATCCCAAAAAGCAAAACTCAGAGCTGTTAGCACCACTCTAGTGAATGCTGATACAGGTTGTCCTTCCCACTCCAATTACCTCTCACTTCTTGTGACCATCTTGTACAGACGGGTGAAACTCCAGGCACATAAAAGCAAAAATGAAGCATACCAACTGGACAGAGATTGAGTTCATTCTGCAGGGACTTTCTGAGTACCCAAGAGCTGAAAAACTCCTTTTTGTGCTGTGCTTGGTGATGTACCTAGTGATCCTCCTGGGAAACAGCACCTTGATCATCCTAACGCTGCTGGATTCCTGCCTCCACACACCCATGTACTTCTTCCTAGGTAATCTTTCCTTCCTAGACATCTGGTACACATCCTCCTTTATTCCCTCAATGCTGATACACTTCCTATCAGAGAGCAAAGCCATCTCTTTCATGAGGTGTGTTATTCAAATGTCTGTCTCTTATACCATGGGGTCCACAGAGTGTGTGCTGCTGGCAGTGATGGCCTATGACCGCTACGTGGCTATCTGCAATCCACTGCGATACTCCATCATCATGAGCAAAGCCCTCTGCATTCAGCTGACGGCTCTCTCCTGGGGGTTAGGACTTCTCAACTCATTGACAGAAACTATTCTTGCCATACGGTTGCCCTTCTGCGGAAAAAATGTCATCAATCATTTTGTTTGTGAAATATTGGCTTTTGTCAAGCTGGCTTGTGCAGATATTTCCTTGAATGAGATTACTATCATGTTGGGCAATGTCATATTTCTGTTTTCTCCATTACTGCTGATTTGTATCTCCTACATTTTCATCCTTTCTACTGTGCTAAGAATCAATTCTGCTGAAGGAAGAAACAAAGCCTTTTCCACCTGCTCAGCCCACATGACTGTGGTGATTGTGTTTTATGGGACCATCCTCTTCATGTACATGAAGCCAAAGTCCAAAGACTCTGCTTTCAACAAGCTGATTGCCCTGTTCTATGGCATAGTCACCCCGATGCTCAATCCTATCATCTACAGCCTCAGGAATAAGGAGGTGCATGGAGCCATGAGAAATCTGATGAGCAGACACTGGTTCCAGAGAAAATGATGACCCCCTGATACTTTTGAGCTTATATACAAAATAAGCTCATAAATTTTAGGAAATGATTTTTGTACTATGTCTAGAACGTATCTAGGACATAATAGGTACCTAATGAATAGTGTTGTCTACCTTTCAGGAAAAAAAATTGTGGATTTGCCTTTACCACCAGATCCAGTTTGGATAATTGAAATAAAATATTATGAATCTCTAAAAAATATAATAATAAAATATAGCTCAGAGGTAGAATGGCCCTGGGTTCAATCCTCAATACCACAAACACTAAAGAAAAGAAATTTGAAGATTAATAATCAAATTAGATTACTTTATAAAATGCAGGGATAAATGGTTTAAGAAGTAAGAATGAACACTTGAAGGTAAACTTTTTTTTTAATTAAGTCTTTCCAAATCCAACCCATATGTCAGCTTACCAACTAAATCACATTGACTTCTTTTGTAAAACTGTTTTATGGTATTTTATTTGTTCTATTCTTGCTTTTTATTTATCCAGGGATTTGATCTGGCCCCAACCTCCATTTCAGCTAAGTATTTCACCTATCTTTCCCTACTCACGTCTCCCCGACCCCCTGCACATGTCGTGCTCCATTGACTATGTAGTTACACAAGCATATCATTTTTCACATCTAATGACAATAGTGTGGATTTAATCTGTATTTTCACACTCTGTCTCTGATGAAATCTGAGCAATCTCACAAAAGATCCTCTGCAACACCATCCGAAACTCCCCCAGAGGTACTTATTTCCTCCTTGATGCTGCCCTGACTTTTATCCCCACTAAAGTGACTTTCCTTTTATAATATAATCATTTGTTAGTTTCTGAAATCCTCCCAATGGCAGAACTATGGCCTGCTGTTCTCTGTATGAAGTCCAATGTCAAGTTAATTAGAAACAGTTGGTAGTAATTAACTGTTGAAGTAATTAATTAAAAATTTAAAAGGATAGTAAAACACAGTCCAAGTATCAGATTTAATACATGGAGATAACAGAACTGGAATGTATGTATTATTTCATTCCCCAAAATACCATTCTAAAAGCTTTGATCAACTAATCTTTAAATATAGGGGAAAATAACGGGAGCTAAAAGATTAAAGAAAATACATTGAAGAGATCTTTTGGGCTGGGTAAGGCAAAAATCATAGTGTATATTGTACTCTAATAAATAATTACTGAGAAAAATGTATCAGTTGTATAAATTATTAACAGATACTGACAATTTCACTCTTTCAGAGCAATGGAAAGTCTCAATTTTAAATATTTTCCTTTCATTAAAAAACCTTCAAAATGGCTAGTGAGTAATAATATATAGTTTCATTTTTATAAAATATCATATCCTATATGTTTATGAAGATACAGGAGTGGCGTGGCTCAGCATGCCAGCATGAACAGGTGATGAGGCCACCCAACAAAGGTCTTAGTCACACAGCTGTGTTGAGGAGGGCATCCTTACCTGCGCTGCCCACCATCATGTTTCAAAGCATCAGAAGAGTAAGGAAGACATCACTGTGGAAGGGAAGCTCAGTTCAGGTTGTCAGAGCCTGAGTAGGATAAAAGAGGCATAGACACAGCATGGAGAGGTGGATCCCAGCACTTGGTTAAGGATCGTATCTACAAAGGAGAAAGCTGACTAACTGAAGATATTAGAACACAAGCAGGTTAAGGCCAGGCATGGTGGCACACACACCTGTAATCACAGCAACTTGGGAGGTTGAGGCAGGCGGATCGCAATTTTGTGACTAGCCTGGGAAAATTAGCAAGACCCTGTCTCAAAATAAAAAATAAGGAGGGCTGGGGGTGTATCTCAGTGATAGAAGGCCTCTGGGTTCAATTCTAGTAACACACACACACACACACACACACACAGAACACAAACAGGTTAAGAACAATGTCTGCACACCAGAAGGAGAAATTGGCAGGTGGCCTAGAGTGAGAGTATCAAAGCTGTGGCGGGGTGGGATAAGGAAAGCATCTAGAGGGGGAGGATTCTGAATATGAGTGTCCTAGTCAGAGCGAAAAGAGAATCCCTGATCAAAGACCTAAATAGAGTGAAAAGGCACTTTGAGGAGGGAGACAGGTCAATGTATGTCAGGACCAGTTCATGGTGGAGTGGGATATCAAACCTAAGCAAGTTGAGAAGGAGGTCAGTGTGGCAACAGTGGGGAGGACCTTCTCACAGGAGAGTCTAAAGCCAACGAAATGAGGAATCAGTTGCAGACCCGGACTGGAATCTACGCCATTGGCTGTCTGGTTCTCGGGTCTTTGAACTACCCAACCTGGGTCTCCAGTTGGCAGACCGCAGATAGGACTTAGTCTCCATAAGATTGTTTTATTTTATCTTCATAAATACTTTGTGAAATTATCACCATTTATATTTTACAGAAAAGGAAATTAGACACAGATGTTTAAGAAATTGCCTAAGATCACCCAACTTGTATAGAAAAATCAAACTGGAATTCTGCACTGCCAAATCCATTGTACTATTCTTTCCCCTATCTCCCAGCTCTGACCAGTTATAGAAAAACATGAACCATTTTAGAGGTATTTGCCTTAAATTTCTCTCTAGGCAATTTCAACCATACTTATGGCCCAATTTCCATCTCTGTCCAAAGGATTTGCCAATATACATCTGATTTCTCCCCTAGATCACTAATCTGTCTTCACCTGGATGTCGGATTGTCAATGCACAGTCAGTCAACAAACTACGCCTTACCTGTGTGAAGTCCATCCTCAAGCTTCTCCCCTCATCCAAACAATGGCTACATTGGAGATCTTTACTTAGAATCAATGGAATCATCCTTTGTTACTGTTGGTCCTTATCTAAGAGAACTTCAAATCCTACAACCCTGTATTTTGTATACTTTCTCTTTCTTCTTCATCCCATTGCCCTCTGTTACTAATTGTGTTCCCCTAAAAGATGTTGAAGTCCCAACCCCAATACAAGCAAATATGACCAGACCCAGTAAAAAGGTCTAGTCTGATAATCAAATTAAGATGAGGTCATCAGGTTGGACCCTAATCCAATATGACTGTGTCCTAATGAAAAGGGGAAATCTGGACACAAGGACACACACACACACACACACACACACACACACACACACACACACGGTGAATGCCACATAAATATTGGACTTACACTGCAGCAGTTAGGAGAGAGGCCTGGAACAGAACCTTCCCGAGCACCTTCTGAGGGATCGCAGCCCTGCCAAGAAGTTGATCTCTGGCTTTCAGCTTCTGGATCTGTGAGACAATAAATTTGTTATTTAACTAGTTGTTATCTCGATGGGGGCTGTTTCAAAGTTCTGTTAGCTCATGTCTTCCATTTTCAACCAATCCTCCATACTGTCAGTCTTAATCATAAGACCAGCCTTTGTAACTTAAGACCACAATCTGATCTATTCACAAGAGTGCAAAGAAATCTTCACTAGCTCTCCATTTTCAAAGAAGAAAACCCAAATTTGTGTTTCCTATATTACAAGACTTGACAATCTGCCCTCAATAAGCCATTCCACTCTTATCCCATAAGTAAATGTTAGTAGTCTTAAAAAGATCTTCTTTGTCCTTGCCTTTGTGAATTTGCTAACAAAAAATTTTTTTACTCATTTTTCAGCATACCAAAGTCCTATTATTCTTTTAGAGCTCAATTTAAAGATCATATCCATAAATACTTTCTGGATCTTTCACATCAACAAGAGAGAGGGAGGCAGAGAGAGAGAGAGAGAGAGAGAGAGAGATTCTCTGAGAGACTGTAACTTCTAGAGTTCCATCAAAATGCCCTTATAAAAAAGTTCCATGGAATATTTTTAATTGTTATAGACACATTGTAATTGTATATGATAGTGAGATTCATAGTGATACATTCCTATATGCACATAACATTACTTGATATGTTTCATGAAATATTGTTTTTGAATGAATGAATGAAAACTCTTTCAACAAAAGTGTTCCCAAATGAACTTTCACCTTTTCAGTTTGAAGAGGCTGCACGTCATATTTTTTCCTGACACTTAAAACTATCAAGCCCTTGGCCTAAACTTAAATTCAAAAGGAGAAAAGAATAAACTATCATCTGCAGCCTACAGTCTCCCACCCTACCTTGCTCTCCTGCCTGTCATTGCTGGGGGTGCATCTCAATATCTGTGTATCTGTGGAAATATATGAGTGGGCTTCATTGCTTGGTTAATGATACCTAAGTTCGAAGCATGACATATAACATCAGTACCCTAAGATCGACAACATACTATTAAACTCTGATTTTGTTTTCCTGCTAGGCACTCCTCTACCCCAAGACATTCACATCACACACATCCACCTCCATGAAAATATAGATTCACACATGCAACACACAGCCACACATTTATAGAACGTGCGACTGTTTCCATCAAAGTTAGCTATTCTGAAAAGTAGGCGAACCGTAAATAAGCTCAATAACCTACTGACATAATAACATTTGCATATTGCATGTGTAAAATTTTGACTACTCAAAAGTTGAACTAACAATATTTTTAAATGATTTTTTAGTCTTTATAACACCAAACAAAAAATAAAATTTCTTATCATCTGACTTATTTATACAAAAGTTCAAGCCGGGCGTGGTGGCACATGCCTATAATCCCAGTGTTCGGAATGCTGAGAGGAGGATCCCAGGTTCAAGGCCAGCCTAAGCAATTTAGAGAGATCCTGTTTCAAAATAAAAAATACAATAAGGCTTGGAGTATAGCTCAGAGGGCTAATATCCTTGGGTTCAATCCAAAGTACAAACAACAACAAAAAAAGGATTCATATAGATTTTTGTACAGTGTCTTTATGTTGTCTAAGAGTTTCAGCAGTCAAAGAAGGGACTTGGGAAATTACACATCTCATTTTAAATAAGTGTCTTCCCCAATTATTCCAAGGTTTTGGTGTACATTGACCACTAAAAATACTTTATAGTGCTTTTATCAATATTATTTACCACTGGAGATTAAGAGTGCACAAAAAGAGATTTTTTTTGGTACTGGGAATTGAACTCAGGGGCATTCTGCCTCCACACTACACTCCCAGCCCTTTTTATCTTTTATTTTGAAACAAGGTCTTGCTAAGTTGCTGAGGCTGGCCTCAAACCTACCATCCTCCTGTCTCAGCCTGTCAAGTACTGGGATTACAGGCGTGCACCACCACACCCAGCTAAAAAGTTTCTAGTAAGTAATTTTTTCACAGCTGTATTCTGCTCTTTATTCCTTAGGCTGTAGATGACTGAATTCAACATGTGAGTCAAAATCACCTATAATAAAACCATGAATTTATCTATTTCCTGTGAATTTACAGCGGAGGGCTTCAGGTACATGGAGAGAGCCGTCCCATAGAACAGAACCACCACAGTGAGGTGAGCTGCACAGGTTGAAAAGGCTTTGCTTCGACTGTCCACTGAGCTCATTCTCAGGATGCTGGAGAGGATAAAGGCATAAGAGATACAGATGAGTAGCATTGGCATGGGGAGCAGCAGCCCGCTGATCACCAGCATGATCAACTGCACCACAGAAGTGTCTACACAAGCCAGTTTCAAGACAGCCAGGATTTCACAAGTGAAATGATTGATGATGGCATTGCCACAGAGAGACAGCTGCAGCACAGGCACTGTTTCCAGCAGGGCAGTGAGGCAGCCTGTCGCCCAGGAGCCAGCTGCGATCTGCACACAGACCCTCCTGTTCATGATGAGGGGGTATCTCAGGGGCTTGCAAATGGCCACGTACCGGTCATACACCATCATGGAGAGGAGCACGCACTCAGTGGAGCCCATGGCAAGAGAGAAGTACATCTGAGAAGCACATCCTGAGAATGAGATGGTGTTTTTCCCTGAAACAAAGTTTGCCAGTATCGGAGTGAGAGCAGAAGAGGTGTACCAGATGTCCAGAAAGGAGAGGTTGCTGAGGAAGAAGTACATGGGGGTGTGCAGGTGGGAATCCAGGATGGTGATGGAGAGCAGAATGACATTGCCTAGCAGAGTGCTCAGGTACATCAGCAGACACAGCACAAATATGATGACCTCAACTTTGGGATAGTGAGAAAATCCCAGGAAGATAAAAACTTACAGATGTCCAATTTGCTTGGGATATTTCATTATTTTTGTTGTTGTTATTGTTCATGTGCACATGCATAGATGGAAATCTCAGAAAAATAAATTTGAAATTTATTTTTCAGTTTTTCTTGCCCATTTTATTCCTTCTAGTTAATCTGTAGTAGTGGACACAAGTATACATTTTATATATTTAAATTTTTAAGCCCTACCAACTTTCAAGAAGTTTTTGTTAGAAGTGCTTTATAGAGACCTTTGTTCTGGCAATAATACTGGCAATATCACATTAATCATTCATTCATTCAACATTTATTGAATACACTATAGAGCACTGAGGATCAAGAGCTGACTTATACAAAATCTGCTCTCGGGCAATGTACAATCAAATATAGGACAATTAAGTAAGTAAATAATTATAATACCATGATATAGTTATGCCTTTGGATACAAACACAGAAGAAGAACTGTAACTCTATGTATGTTAGAGACTGCTGCTCAGTAAGATCTTCTGAATTTTTTTTAATATCTAAAAATGCATTGGACATAACTGGGATCAGGGTAAGTTAGCTAGACAAAAAGGTATTCTGTTAATAACAGTTGCAATAAGAAGTAACTTCATGCCAGGTGTGGTGGTGCAGGCCTGTAATCCCAGTAATTTGGAGGCTGAGACAGGAGGATCACAAGTTGGAAGCCAGCCTCAGCAACTTAGCAAGAATAACCTCAGCAACTTAACAAGATCCTGTTTCAAAATAAAAAATAAAATAAAATAAAATAGGGCTGGAGGTGTAGGTCTGAGATAAAATAAAATAGGGTTCAATCCCCAGTGCCACAAAAAATAAAATTAACTTCATGAATCTTCAGATAGTTTAATATGACAGAGGCATATATTGTACACTAAAGAATGTCAGAAAAGAGGCTAGGAAGATAGGCAAAGGCTCAATCACTAAAATACCACCTGATTTCTATCTTCAAGAATGCATGTTTGAAGCCGGCCGTGGTGGCGCACACTTGTAATCCCAGTGCTTGGGAGGCTGAGATCGGAGGATCCGGGTTCGCATCCAGCCTCATCTACTTAGTGAGGCCCTCCGCAACTTAGTGAGACCCTGTTTCAAAATAAAGAATAAAAAACCAGGGCTGGGGGTGTAGCTCGGAGGTAGAATGCCCCTGGGTTCAATCCCCTAAGTACCGCAAAAAAAAAAGAATGCATGTTTGAATATGGAAATGATCATGAGCCAATTTTTTCTTAGAAAGAAAATCACTTTCAAAGTTTAATACTTTATTATTGAATCAAATTACTTACAGCGTATCTCACAACTGGTCACATATGGAGACATGCTAAAAAAAAAACACTATTTTCTAAGACAGAGTTCAAATGAAGCATCAAATACACAGGCTTCACACTCACTCTTTCCTACCTCTCCAAGTTCATCTCCTAACACTACACACTACACCTCCCACCACACAGTTTCTGCTCTAAAATAGCAACCAACTGCGGTTCCTCATTCTTACGTAGAATTCAAGGTACCCATGAGACATCATGAGGGAGACATTGACTGTCCAGTTAGGATGCACTCCTCTGGATCACAGGAGATCTATGAAGTAGAAGTTAACAGCTATCATTAACCTGTATATGGGTGATAGTTGGAATTGTAATTACATAGATATGATTACCCAGGAATATTATGCAGAGAAAAGAGGTCAAGAAAGGCCACATCCCTGGGAAACCCCCAACTAATTTGGGAGAGCAAAGGAAGATCATCCTCTATTTATTCAAAGTAGGGATAAGAGATATAGAAGTACCAAAAATATGATGTAAATAGAGAGCTTCAAAAATAATGACAAATGTCCTCATGCTAAAGACAAGCCCAATGAGATAAGAATTAGAAAAGTAGTATCAAACTCCCTTCTTCAATAGTTCCTGTTTGCAAATTGGTTAGACTTAAATTCTCAGAGAATTGTTGAAAAATAAAGTGCATACTTATAAGTGATGTTCATCTTATGCCTACAATTGGGAAAATCATGTTACTAAGTTTGTAAACCTACTGATTTACTTCTGTTAAAGTAATTTTGACAACTGATGTACTATATATTTTATGCCAAAAAACACATACTTATTTTAGGAATTATGTTTAAATTTAACTTTTTTAATTAGGATTCATCTTTGATCCCTTACACTACCTACTAAACCCTTTTTATTGTCAGTTCTTGCTAAATATTTATTGGATTCATTTAACTTAATCTAAGATATACAATAGAATAGTGGAAGGGAATTGGGGAGGGAGGTATGAAGGGGGAAAAGGAAGACAGAGAAGGAAATAGTTCAAATAATGCCATGTTCATATACGAAGGTGTCACTATCAACCTCACTAACATGTATGGGGAGGAAGTAGGGGGTGCTGGGGTAGAATGCAGAGGGAAATACACTGAAGGATGTGTGTGTGTGAGTGTATCTCTTTAAATCTTACTACGATGTATAATTAAAATGCACCAAAAAAAGTATAAAACACCTAAGGTATAATTTAGAACTCTTTTTTTATGTTCATTTATTGGTGCATTGTAATTATACATTTTGATATATGTCAGGGTATGAACATCATACATGCACACATTGCACATTTAGCCCTCCCTCCAATCCCACCCTATTCCCTCCCCCTTCCCTCCCTTTCATGCTCCAGATAGTGATTGAGTCTTATAGGCTTGTGTATGTACATCATGTGCTATAGTGTGTTTCCCTCCACCCCCCTCCCAACTCCCTCAGTTAGGTCACCTTCTTTGTCCATCTAAAGATTTCTTCTTCTTCCCTTCTAAGTCGCTTCTAAGTCCCATTCTATCTAGCTCCCACAGATTAGGGGGAACATCCGATTTTTTACTCTTAGTGACTTACTAATATCGCTTAGCATTATGTTCCCTAGTTCTCTCCATTTCCCTGCAAATGATGTGATTTTGTTCTTCTTTGTGGCTGCGTAAAATTCCATTGTGTACATATCCCATAGTTTTGTAATCCATTCATCTGTTGATGGACACCTTGGCTGGTTCCAAAGTCTGGCAATTGTGAATTGTGCAGCTATAAACATAGATACACATGCATTAGTCTGGTAGTTTGGTTTCAGTTCTTTTGGGGTAGATGCCTAGAAGTGGTATTGCTGGGTCATACGGTAGGTTTATTCCCATTCTTCTGAGGATCCTCCACACTGTTTTCCAAAGCGGTTGCACTAATTTGCAATTCCACCAACAGTGTAGTAGAGTTCCTACTTCTCCACATCCTCTCCAGCATTTGTTGTTGTTTGTGTTTTTAATGATTGCCATTCTAATTGGGGTTAGGTGAAATCTCAGGTATCAAAGACCTAGAAATCAGACCAGAGACCTTGCAGCTACTCAAAGAGGGCATAGGCCCAACACTTCAACACATAGGTACAGGTAAAGACTTCCTCAACAAGACCCCAAAGGCA
>PVJS01010608.1:31809-47833 GCA_004027185.1 Glis glis | reverse complement strand
CGCCACTGCCCCCCTCCCCACACACTCGGCTCCATTGCTGCTTAAATGTCACTTGTGAAACAACAGAAGGACATGCTGTTTCTGCAGCATCTCGGGGAAGCATTTTTTTTTTTTGATCCGTTTGGTGTTAAAAGCACTCAACAAGCGACATATTCAGGGACCCTCGCCAACCTCTTCCGCCCGTGTGGTTCAGGGGGCGGTTGGGGGTAAAACCAGCAAAACGTGTTCGCCAGATATGTCCCTTCTCTAACCAGTCCTGTCCTCTTCCTTAGCCTCCTTTGTCTTCAGGCTCTGCTGAGTCTGAGGCACAGAAGTTCCGATTCCTTTTCTAGCTAGGGAGCGGTCTTAATCTAGCCCTCCTCGGGCCTTTGAGGGGCCAGGGAATATGGCTGTGCCTGGCCTTCTGCTCTGGGCCATGAGATCTGGAAGTCTGGAGACCCTCTTGTCCCCCGTGTCCCATAGGACTGACATAGCATGGGGAGAGCTGGCCTTTCCAGATATACCTGAGTGGACACAGCGCTCTCAGGGAGCTAGGAGCTCAGGGTCCCTCTGCCTCTCACCGGTCTCTTTCCTCCAGCTCTGTCACGCCCCGCCTTGCCAGTGACTGTGTGCAATCACACCTCATGATTGTGCTTAGGCTGTATGATTCTTTAGGACAGGAGCCATGTCTGAGCCATCTGTGTGTCCCCCGTGCCTAGACCTGTGCCTTGCAGATCTTGAAGGGAGCACACGATTTCACTCCCCTGATTTAGGATACGAGGACTGGAAGCAAAGGGAAGTGGCCATGCTCTGCCCAGGAAATGGAACACACAGTTCGTATTATTATTTTAAACCCAGAGACCCTTTGCTCATTACTTGAGATCCAGATGAGCAATTATGCTATGAATTGCAATTTTTTTTTGAGGTACCAGGGATTGAACCCAGGGTCATTTTACCTCCGAGCTATACCCCGGCCCTATTTTTTATACTTTATTTTGAAACCGGGTCTCACGAAGTTGTGGAGGGCCTAAGTAGCTGAGGCTGGCCACAAACCCGGATCCTCCGGTCTCCGCCTCCCAAGTACTGGGATGACCAGCGTGCGCCACCATGCCCGGCTGAATTGAAATTTTAATTATCTTGTCATTCTGGCCAGAACACCTGATTGCAGCATAGTGGCCGGATGGTCCCTGTCCATCTGAGTTATCGCGCCATTAGGACTGTGGTGTGAATGGACCGACACTCCAAGCGGGATTGTCGCTGCTTTCCAGAATCTTCTAAGCAAGCTCTCCAGGCTTCAAATGTGTCAGAGGACCCTATACTCAGGGCAGTTCTGGAGGTCCTGTTCCCTCTCCGCATCTTCCCTGGCTGATCTCCATCCCAGGGCTTTTGCCAGGTCTGTCTCCCTGTTCACCTCCAGCCTTCGAGGAAGAGAACTGTGTGGCCATCAGCAAGAGCCTCCCCACTTGCCTTCCAGCAACGGTAAGAAGCTGAAGGAAATGGAAAACGACTCGAATTCCACCCACCGAAAACCACCTGAGTTCTGTTGTACCGCCTTGTTTGAACATGCCACTTGACAGGAGGCTGACGGTCGAGGTTTGCGACTCGAGTGGCCTTCTTTAAAAGTGGTCAGCATCTGCGTTGACATGGAATGGACCTAGCCCATGGGTAAATGCGGCAGAGCCGAGTCCTTCTGTGCTGGGGCACGCCCACCCTGTGACTGTGGGGACCCACCTGAAGGTGGCAGAGGGCATCACCGCCCTGACTTTGCGGTGGGGATTCCTGGAGGCAGAAACACCGGCGTTGTCAACTTCATGTGTGCGAGGCTCGCTAGATGGGAGTCCTTCCTCCCGAAGTATCATTCGCTGGCCCCGCCTTAAAAATCCGCTGGGAGACAGGCTCCTTCGGCTGTTTGCACCTCTCTGTTGAATAACACATTTGAGATTCTCTTTATCTGCTTTTTCCTCACCTTTGGATTTCTCACAGAGGCTGAGCTTTGCCAAACAGACAGATCTGAAGCAAAATTAGCTCTTCCTGTGCTGACATCTAAGGGCCTTCCTGGTTTTCTAAGAAGCAACCAAAAAAGAAAGAAAGAATGAAAAAAAAAAAACGTCGAGACTGGAAGAAGCAAACTTTCAGCTAATTATCATCTTTTTCCCCCTCTGAGCTCAGAGTACTGTTCTTCATTTCCTGACCAGCTTGTGCCCCTCCCCCGCTCCCTCTGAGCATCTGTGGCGGTTTCAAATTGAGCTGCGTACCTGCTGCTCTGAATTTCCAACATACCATACCAGTTGGTTTGCCAAATAGCGAACTGCCAGCCATCTGCCATCCAAAGTCAGAATTTACATTGTTTCATCTTAAAATAACGCCTCCGGAATAGCAAGCCACTCTATGCATCAGGTTTTAAAATTGACAATCAGCCAGAATTAAAAACAAATACCAAATGGGCATAAAAAAAGAACATGGTAAGGGGGGAGGGCTGGCATTTGATGGAGAGTTTATTTTTCAGCACTTTTACCTGATTTTTTTTCTACCAAAATAGCCATGCCATTTAATTTTATCTGCAACAGCAGGAACTACTTATAGACTGAGAACATTAACTTTTTCCTCGCCTGACTCCGGATAGAAGAAGATGAGGTCCATGGGCCAGAGCAGTTGTCCCCATCCCAGTCCCCGGGAGAACAGATCTCTTCATAGCCCTAGGCTGCAGGCAAGGAAGGCCAGGCCGTGTCCCTGTCTTCTCGCCAGGCCTCCCCCGGCTCAGAGACTCCTGACGGTGGAAGGCCTTGTCCAGGGTCACATCCTGGTTCTGGGACATCCTGGACCCTTCCTCCCCATCACTGGGCTGCAGGAAACCCTCATCCTCCTTCAGTTCTTGCGTCCAACTCTACCAGCCTTTAGGATAGAAAGATGAGCAGGGATATGCCTCTGCGGGGTCTGGGGGACACCTGGGGACTCGTGATGTGGGCCTGCGGCCTCCGCTGTATCTGCATGGCTTTCCAAAGCAGATGGGCTCAGAGGAGAGTTTTTCTTTTCCTTTGAAAGGCAAGAGGAGAAGAGGCCTCGTGTTCCTTTTAGGGGAGCTGTTCCAGGCAAGAGCGGCTGAGGGAAAGTGTGAAGTTCTGAGTGGGCAGGGGAAGCAAGGGCCTCTAAATTTAGACCTAAGACACCTGCCTGTGTTTGGGCGTGCCAGTCTGAGCTGGGAGGACACAAAGACCCTGGGTGGTACGCGGTGCTGGGTGGTCCGAGCCAGGCCCCACGCAGCCTCTCCACAAGTCTCCTTGAGCTGGACCTGGGAAGAGTGGCAAGCTTTGCCCCGGATGTTCTCCAACATTCCGGAGTCTGGGCAAGCCCCGGCTCAGCCGCTCTTGATGTGAGTGTCAGAGCTGGGAACCGTAGTTGTTTTGGGTTTGCTTTCTGCCGGGCAGTGGCAAATCCTCTGGAAAGCCTGCTCTCGCCCCCAGCAAGGGTCAGGGGTGAGGGGACCCCTTCCTTCCCTGCCTGCAGCCCCCCATGGTGGCTCTGACTGTGCCTGCCACACCCAGCCTTCAGAGCTGAGGCCCTGTCCCTTGTGTCAGCTCCTGTGGTCAGCGGCCACCTTACTCCTCCTGTGGGTGTTCAGCGCCATCAGTATGCGATCAACTAATGCTCCTCTAATGAGCAAATCGATGAGCCGCCGAGATGCCCCAGGACCAAACTGGCCGCGCTGCCCACTAGGCCCGGCCCAGCGGCTCCTCTCCGAAAAGCTGCATCTCACATACCTGAAGTCACCGTGGTGGCCACCTTCCGCCTGGCACTTTGACAATTGGCTGCAGGTGTTGGTTGTGGACTCAGGTGCCAGTCACTGCCCTGAGAATGCCACGTATGTCCTCATCTCATATCATTTACCTCTGCTGCTTAGGAAAGCCCCATGAAGTCACGGGCCAGCCCAGGCACAGAGGCGGAGTGGAATCCATGGAGACTAATCCATTGCTCTGTCTCTGGCACTGGCCAGGTCGCACTGGACTATCGCATTCAGTACTGGGGACAGCCTGCTGTGCCCTGACACCCGCGGCACACCCCGAAGAGGGGAACTGCATGAGGAGGCCCCAAGGTAGTCACTCTGCACAGCCTGTGGAGACGATGCCCCATGAGGTGTGAGGTCGGCACTCAAGGCTCTGTTGGGCTTCCTTGAAGAGAAGGCACCCGCTTACTCCGGGGACTGGGGGGTGCACTCATTTATTCCAGGGCGTGGGAGGGGACTCCTGTGATCCAATGCTAGCCCATGGAAAGACTTCCAAGTGAGTGGAGCTGTCCAGCAGTAGACCCCTCTACCCTGCAAAGGACTGAGCGAGCGCCCAGCACTGCAGAACCAGGCAGCAGCGAGATGGCCATTGGTCACAAAGCCTGGGGAAGGACGCCTCACTGGCACAGAGCATGGAATCAGTGGGCTCCCCATATGCACCCCACTCCCAAAGCCATTAGTGCCGGATTCTTAGTGTATGAAGCAGCGGTGACGGTGGTGACGTGGCTCAAAGCTTAAAACTGTCTCCACTGGTTTTACAGAGGGAGTCATGTTCAGGCCTCCTCCTGCCCGGCCTTGAAAGTCTGATCAGTAGAATAGAAACTAAACAATCAGAATTTGCAAACGAAGTTGATCATGGTGGTGGCCCACGCCTGTCCTCCTAGTATTGGGGAGGCTGAGACAGGAGGGTTGCCGGTTCGAGGCCAGCCTCAGTAACTTAGCGGGGCCCTCAGCAACTTAGACCCTGTTTCAAAATAAAAATAAAAGGGCTGGGGTAGAAAATAAAAAGGGCTGAGGGTAGAACCTAGGGGCATTTGGAGGTAGAATGTTGCTGGGTTCAATCCTTAATACCAAAAAAAGAATAAAATATTTACAAACAAGATGGAATGCAACACTATTATTTAATTTATTAAAAGGTGTTTTCCTAAAAAAAAAAAAAAAAGCAACTGGGCGTGCTAGAACACACCTGTACTCCCAGTACTTGGGAGACTAAGACAGGAGGATCACAGGTTCAAGGCCAGCCTCAGCAACTTAGCAAGACTCTGTTTCAAAATAAAAAGGGCTCGGAGTTTCGCTCAGAGGTAAAATGCCTCTGGGTTCAATCCCCAGTACCAAAAAAAAAAAAAGCAAAGTCAGAAGGTGGATCTGTATTCCCTCCCAGGGACTGTAGGTGTTGATCTGTAGGAACCTTGGGGCCAAAAAGCTCAGGACCAAAGCCAACATGGCACACGGCTTTACCTGTTTCCTTCTAGCAATGGAACCTTTAAAACTCTACCTGGCTATTAACACAAATGCTGTTTTCAAGATACACTGCTAAAAAATAAAAAGCTCCTTTATAAAGCAGTTGGGAAGCAGTGTCTGACCCTGAGTTAGCGGCGTTACTAAGGGAACCACATAGACAGCGCAACTCTTTTTACACGAGTCTCCATCTCAAGTCGCCCTTGGGCAGGAGGAGTCTATCCCTGTAGAGACCAGCATCACCTTCACATCAGTGACTCCTCTGCGTTCATCGCCCACAGGACCCTGTGCCCATCTGGAACCACTTTTCCTTCATTTGCCTGGGAGATGGGCTAGTTAACTCTGAAGGGCCTTTTGCTGAACTAACAGCCCTAAAACCAGAGCAAGAACTCCCCCTTAGCCATCTCTAAGAGCTTAGCATGAAAATGGAATTCCGTAGTTCTGGGCACAGCTGTGCATTTGAGAGATCGTCCCACTGGTGTCTAGAAATCCTGGGCATGAAGTCAAAGGCACGTGTCAGAATCCAAGCTCAGGATTCACAGTGAATTTGAGATGAACTCTGCATTCAGTTTAGGGGGGAAAAACAGTTATATTAAGTAGTGGCTGAGTACTTAATAATGAATTATTAAGATCATACTTTTAATTGTTTAGTATAACTTTATATAAGTATTAAAAACTAAAATGGACTTTAAATAATGTTGAATTATGGCTATTTTCATAAAAATTCCCTTAAAAAAAGAAAGAAATAATATCTTTCTATCTCCCTCCCAGCTAAGAAATCCACAGAAGCGTATTTGGATCCAGCATGATCATGACACTACTGCCACCTAATGGTGGAGAGCCTTAATTGCAGATAAAGTACCCAAGCAAGAGATAAACACTGAAATTTCAAAATGGAATGGAATTACAGCAAATGAAATGCCACCTATAGAGGCTGATCTTTTTCATACCCAGTTAAGATATTTCCACCTTTTGATTTCACTTGCCTTTTGATTTTTGGAGCTTCATTTAAGGTCCATGAGAAATTAAGAAAAGACAATATAAAAGAATTACAGAATTCTACAATATATCAAAATATGATTTTAGAATGAAAGCTATTAAAAATGGGGCACAGAGCTGGTATGGTGGCACATACCTGTAATCCCAGCACTTGGGAGGCTGACACAGGAAGATCACAGGTTCACGGCCAGCCTTAGCAACTTAGTGAGGCCCTCTACAACTTAGTGAGACCCTGTTTCAAAATAAAAAATGAAATAAGGCTGGGGGTGTGGCTCAGAGGTAGAATGCCCTTGGGTTCAATCCCCAGTACCACAAAAAAGGAGATTAAAATAACTATCAACATGTGATAGTTAATGGTAATAAAAAGTCATCCTATTTGTGCATATTGACAATTCAACAACTTAAGGCTTACTATTCCCAAAATTGTTTTTAAAAATCATCACAGGAACAAAAATGCATATATACAAGAATTATTCATCACTTTTCTAGGTTTTAAGGCAGGCTTATATGACTTAGAGTAGATAAAAGAACAGCCACTGATTCGTTGTGTGTGGTTATGAAGCCATGAGTTTGTAAGGGAAGTTCCCGCACAGCAAAGTTCTAACACCTACCCCGTGGCGGGTGCTGGTGTGTATGTTCTTATTGAAGAAGAAACTTGATGTTGAGTTCTCCATAACCAACAAGGCCATCTTGAAAACCCTTTGTTTTGTCATTTTTTTTTTTGCATTCTACTTTACAATAGCCACTGTTTGCATCGTGCTTTGCAGTCACAACATGTTTTTGCCTGTGACTTTCATCCTCTCCACCACTGGACCTCTTGTACCTTTGCTTTACAGATGTGGAAACTTATGTTCAAGGAAGTTAAATATCTTCCTTAAAATCACGTAGTAAGTGGCAAAGATGGGAGTAAATCTAGATTTTCTGGCCCTAAATTCCATGCTGCTTCTACTACATGATGCTGCTTCCCAAGAGGAGAGATGGAATGGAAACCCTTGTTACCTATGGTGGCAGGGCATGCCTGTGCCATTCAGGTCAGGCAGAGAGCAACCGGTGTCTGAGCGTTCTGAGGAACGAGATTTCACATGTACACTGTCAGGTGCTTTTAATGAGATGTCCACTGTCACCTGTTCATTTATTCACCCAACAGTATCGCTACAAGAGTAGCGACCATATCTCCTCACTGTCCACTCAGAGAGCAAAGGCTTGTCTGTGGCCTTGGCCCCCACCTTGTTCCTGCCCCCTTCCTCTTCTTTATTAGCCACCTCTGGTCCCTGTTCTGTCCCAAGAGTGTCAGGGCCGCCATGGGAGCCACAGAAGGAAGGTCTATTGTGTTGAGAGGTGTCATTGACAGGCTGGGCTTGGCATGTGCATTTGTTTTCTACTGAATGAGCCAGTCCGCATGGGGACAGAGAAGCAGATGTGTCACTGTTGCTATGGAGAGAAGGTGTCAGCATGTGGCTCTGGGATGCATGTTGTTCTGGGACGCGTGTCACACATCCTTGTGGGCTGGTCACGAGAGGATGTGTCTGAAGTATGATCCAAGTCTGCTCTCCACGATCCCAATCCGCCGCGGGCTCATCCTGATCCCCTGGGGATGTTTTCAAACCATGCTCACCCGCTGCTCCCTCTCTGCATCCTGATGTAGACCCAGAGCTCTGTGTCATGATAGGTGGTTGATAAAAGCTTAATGCATCCGTTATTTTTAGAGTATATTATTTTGGGACAAGATCAGGAAGGAAATAAATACCAGAAGGCATCTGAAAGTCAAAAAGGAGGTAACTTGCCACCTCAGCCTGTAGAGGGGCTGCAGCTTTGACATTAGGGAAGCTCGTACACACTGGGAGAATTCCACTTCCATGGGCTTTCTTTCATGCTGGACGTGGGGAGAGCGACCTCTGCTGGTCAGCACCTGGGCCCCAACCGCCCCTGACCAAGATCGACACCGCTTTCCCCGGTGGACCCTACACTTTGGGACTGGCAGAATTGTTGTCTCTTGTCCTCAGCTTTTTGCATGGGGAAAAGTAAATAGAGAAATTCTTACCATTGGGAAGAGGAGTTGGGCCATCTGCTGTGATGATGTGTGGATTCCTTAGCATGACACCCAAGGCTGCACATGATTCTGCCAGGTTCCCTTCCCTCAGACCGTCCCCTTGTACGCTACCCTAAGCTTCCTTGCTTTGATACCTCTGTGCCTCCCTCGTCCGCAGTCCAAGGTGTCACGGTTCCTACCAGCCACACCTGTCCACATCTGCCTTCTCCCCCACACCTACAAGGAAGCCCCCCTGGCTCATCCATCTTTGTGGACTCTGGCCCTGCAGGACTTGGAATATGGTGGGTGCTCAGCAGGGCTTGCTGGGGGGTCTGTTCCAGTCCAGTGCTCGGCAGTTCCATGATTCTGTAAGGTTTCCCCGGGACTTCCAATTCCTTCTCCTCCTTCCCCCTACATATAACACCGCATGGTGCTGCCATGAAAGAGGCCTAGGCAGAACCGGCTTCTCATTGCCACATAATCTCGAGAATTTGAAGTGACTGTCACTGTGCTTAGTGATAGATCACACTGAATAACAGTTCAGCACTGACAGGACCACTGTGCTTGGTGGGGCAGTGGCAGTCTTCCAGCCAGGTGCAGCCTCCGGCATCTCATCTCAAGCACCATGGGGCTCTCCCACTAAACGCTGCTGTTGGCCTTGCTGGGCAGTGCTGCCACGGGAACCAGAGGGGTCCAATCAGGAATTAAGAAATGGACCGATATAGGCCCCATCAAACTGAAAGTATTGTATGCTTTTCCAAGGTAGAGATTGTTTTCAAACAATCTCTTGGGCTTCCAAACAACATAGACTGATTCCTTATACATGTGTAGGGTTTTGCAGTTATAATATGCTTGTGCAAGCGGGGCGTGATGGCACACACCTGTAATCCTAAGACTTGGGTGGCTAAGACAGGAAGATCACATATTCAAGGACAGTCTCAGCAACTTAGCGAGACTCTCAGCAACCTAGCAAGACCCAGTTTCAAAACAAAATATAAAAAGGGCTGGGGGGTGTAGGTCAGAGAGAGAATGCCTCTGGGTTCAATCCCCAGTACCAAAAAGAAAAAAAAATGCTTGTGCATATGTGCATATACCACTTTATTTTTTAATATTTCTCTACAATGATATTGCAAGTAAATAGGCAGGTGCTATTTTTCCTGTTTCTATGTAAATAAACTAAACTGCAGAGAATCTAACTTATAAAATCACTGTGCTCCTGATGACAGAAAGGATCTAATTGAAATAAATCTACTCCCACCTCCTTCTCGGATAAGAACAAAAGGAGCAACACTACAATTAGGCAACGCCAGGCAAGGGGACCCTAGCGAATGATGCTGAGTGGCGTGAAACAGGCCGGGGTGCTGCAGGAACTTGCAAGACCAGGATGGAATGGTCAGGGGGAAATAATTAAAATAACAGCTCCCATTCCTGAGCGTTTGAGTTGAGGTCGACAGCTGATGCCAGTTTAGAAACTCCAGTACAGCTAAAAACAGAATTTCCTACAAAGGTTTAATGGTATGCCAAGCGATTCTTTACGAGCATGATCTTATTTAGCCCCCCATCCAGTCCGTGAAGTAAGTACTATGGTTATTGTCATTTTCCAAATAATCGACCAGGGACTGAAAGATTAAATTGTCCACAGTGACCCAGTTAGCCAGGAGACGTGGCCTGAGTCCAAGCCTGCCTTGGGCTCTGGACAGCGCATGGAAGAAGCAGGGCAGGCACTGGCCTGGGAGTGGGGTCAAGGTTAGCCGTCTAGGGAGAGGAGAACGGAGACCCCAGGAGCAAAGCCAACGCGACTGATGGCACAGGGTTAGGGTTAGGGTTAGGGCTGGGGGACCCAATGGGGTGAGGTGGGAATGGGGGGACTATGTAGCCAGGCTGAGGAGCTGGCCTGGTGGGGCAGGCGCAGGGGCTCTGAGCAGGAGCAGGAGGCGACAAGGGAGGCGTCTGCAAGGACCTTTGCCCTGAAGGGTTTGCTGTGCCATCAGCATGGTGGCCAGGGGCCTGGGAATTCTCAGAAATGGGGCCAGACCTGAGGGTGGCTGTGGGGCTCACAGTTGCATCTGCCCTCTGGGGACGCTGAACGCCCTGCTCCCAGCTCCCAGCTCCCGGCAAACGCAGGGAACAGCGCGCAGACCTTCCCCGCCACCAGGCTGATTGATGGAGAAGTCACGCCGCCGTATGTTCAGCGTGGAGAGCTGATGGGCTTTTGTTCTCCAGGCCAAATTCCTGGGATCCTTTTGGTCCCAGAACACTTTGCCTGCGGAGTTTATGAGAAGAAAGTACGGAAGCGAACTCGCAGAATATAATTTGGGGGTTATAGATAGAGATGGGATAGAGGAATCAGTGATTCTCCTAAACTCAGGGCCTTGAGCTGTCAGAGCTGCTGTCTGCCTCTGTGGTGCAGGAAGGCCCCTGCGTGGGCCTACGTATGGAGACAGAGACGAGCCGGAACAGCCAGGAGCCAGCACATCCTGCAGACCAGGCCTCGGCCTGGGCTTTGCCGCAGGGTACCGCCAGAGACCTGTGAGGACAGTATTGAGAGTCCAATTGTGCAGATCAGCAAAGGAACTTTCAGAACCATTAAAGAACTTGCCCAAGGTCTTGCGGCTAGTAAACAGCAAGGAAAATGACAATGTAGGTCTCTCTGTGGCCCTCCCATGGCGCGTTTGCAGGAAGACAGTCCTGCCGAGGCAGCGGCCCAGTCAAGGTCTTCGCTTTGAACCATTCAGAGTCCAGCCGTTTCATTTGCTTCTCCCCCTCCGTTTTGCCTTTGAAACCGCCTGTGCATTTGAACAGACAAGAGGCTTTCAGATTTGACTTGCAGACACATCTCCACTCCTCCCCTTTCTACTCTTTTTTCTCTTTCTCACCATCTCCAATAAATTTAGCAAAGAGTGAGGCGGCGTCTGCTCCGTAGCCGTCTGACTTATCACCAGCTCAGGGGCTGTTGGCATCCTAGACCACATGGGCCAATGTCAAGGTCACAAGCTCTGCCGTCATTCTATCAGGGCACGAATCTCGGCTCTTACCCTGTGCTCTTGGGCGTGGCCCATTGCTTCTCTACCTTCCTTGGTTTCCCCATCTATAAATTGAGGATAATGATAGGGTTTGGTAGGGTTTGGCTTCCCAGGGTTTGGCAAATAGTAAGAGCATGTGAAGCTCTGGAAGTAGTGTCTGGCCCATGCGAAGTGCTCTATAAATATTAGCTTTTATCAGGCACTTAAACCCCAAAGAAATCTTTTTTTTTTAATTTATTGGAGTTTTTAAACTGGTTTCAGTTATCTAATTTAGCTCTTATACCTACAAACATTCAGTGGCCTCATACGATGAACTGGCCTATGTCAACTGCTGCAGATAACAAAAACAACGAAACTAGAGTCATGCTCCAGTGGGAGCCACAGCAAATAGAAAGGTGATTTTTTTTTTTTTTTACTGTATCATTGCACTTAAGTCAGGCAAAAAAAAAAAAGTCTTACCTGAAACTCTTTTTGTTTTCTTTTTTTGTGGTACTAGGCATTGAACCCAAGGGCATTCTACCTCTGAGCTACACCTCCAGTCCTTTTAAAAAATGTTTTGTTTGGAAACAGGGTCTCACTAGGTTGCTGAGAGTCTCACTATTGCTGAGGCTGGTCTCGAACCTGCGATCTTCCTGTCTCAGCCTCCCAAGTACTGGGATTACAGGTGTGTGCCACCACACCCAGCTGAAACTCTTTGTTTTTTAAGTGCGTAAAGTGGGGAGGAGGTCAAGAGGACCAAGTCTTAACCCAGGTTCTTTCATTGTGTGAGCCTAGGTAAGCCCTTTTAGGTTTCTGGGTCTGATTCAGGTCCCTCGTCTGTAAAATAGGGCCACAAAGTCATGCCCTAATCTCTGACGGTCACTCACTCTGTGGCAATGCAGAAGGACCAAAGGACCACACGCGCCATCTTCCCGAGCTGACGACCGCAAGTCTGTTTTGGAACGAAGCTCCTGCTGCACAGGTGGGCCCAGCCAGAGGGTACAAACCAGGCCAGTTTGCCTGCCTGATTTTGCATTAATTACATTTGACATTCCTGGCTGGCAACCTCCCAAACCGGAAGGTGGCCTGAATCCCCTCTAAGGAGATTTCTGTCAGCATCTATGTGGGACCTCTGACTTGAAGCACAGCTTGCCCGACTAAGCAGCAGCTCCCTTAGTATCGCCGCGGCCGTCTCCTTCCGCCGGCTGACCCCGTCTTTCCTCACTCACGCACAGGCGTGTGGCTGCAGCAGAGCTGGGCCCTGTTAGAAGGCGTCGCTTCTTTTCTAGCAGTACCCTCTGTGCGGGTGAGTGGGAGAGAGGGCATCTTGGGGTGGCAGAAGGAAGGGGTGTGGACCTTTTCACTGGAAATGTGCTCTGTAATTCCAACTTTGGGCTTGGTCTGTGCCTAGCAAGATCCAGTACTAAAATGGTGCCTGGCGACCTGGGACGCCTGTGAACTGGAGCCGGGGGACCAGAGTCAGTGCCTATCAGGACACGGGGGCTGCCTGGTCTCAGGTGCTGAGATCGGACTGGAGCCTCTGCTGGGCGGGCTCCTGGGCTGCTCCATCGTGGCAAGTTCAGGGCTGGGAGAGCGCCCGCTGGCACGAGCAGCAAAGTGCCCGGTGTGGGGGGGAGTGTGTCCCCCAGGGCCAGCAGAACCGCCTCCAATCGTCCCCTGGCCACCAGGAGGTGTGTCCTGGCAGCGCTGGCGCTCATGGTCCAGGAAGGTCTCAGTTTGAGCTCGGGCAGTGGCAGCTGTGAGTGACCTCACACGCGGAGCTCTGGCCCCAACACAGAAGCTTCTAATCAGTGACACCTGCTCAGGGCATATGGCCCCAGGTGGCTAGGCCAACAGATGTCTTCATCAGCGGCTGATCGCTGGCAGCATGGCCAGAGGGGCAAGAAGAGCTGGAGACCGGGGTCAGGCGCCCTGGGTTCCAGTCTCAGCTCTGTCACCGCCGGCTGGGTGGCTCCTCCCTCCTCTCTGGGCCTTGCCCTAAGAAAGCTGGAGGTCTCTGTGGTGCCAACAGCCTGTGTTCCTCTGGATTCTAAGGGACCATAGGGAAGAGCGATCACCCAGTGAGACAGTCGAGTGGGCAGCCTCCCCAAGGGACTGCTGAGCACCCTGCACCCAGACACCGCAGCACCCCTGAAACCAAAAGGGCTGGCAGCTACCCCGCCTGCAAGGACCCTGCAGTCTGTGAGTCACTGAGGAACTTCTGTAAGGGCAGCATCTCCAGAGACCTTGCTGAGCTGGCGACCTTGATGGAGGTTGGAGGACACGGGCCTCCAGTTGCATAAAACATGAGCTGCCTATGTCTTCAGGGCCTGACATCCTCCTGGCCAGCCCCAAATCCCTCCCTTCCAGAGACCACTGCTGACCCTGAGGTCCTAATGGCACCAGCACCCACAACTGGGAACTTGTTAAAAATGCAAGGTCAGCTGGGTGTGGTGGCGCATGCTTGTAATCCCAGTACTTGGGAGGCTGAGACAGGAAGATCGCAGGTTCGAGGCCAGCCTCAGCAACCTGTGAGGCCCTCCAGAACTTAGTGTGACCCTGTTTCAAAATAAAAAATAAAATAGGGCTGGGGGTGCAGCTCGGAGGTAGAATGCCTCTGGGTTCAATCCCCAGTACCACACACACACAAAAATGCAAGTTCTTGGGCCCCATCCCAGAATTCCTGACTCAGACACACTAGGGTGGGGCCCAGCAATGTGTTTAAAAACCCTGCGTGTGGTCTGCCACATGCTAAGGTTTCAGAGTCATTGCGCAGGACTGACCCCACCCAAAATCGCCTGTGTGTCCCTTGTATTTAAAAGCACATCTTAGTATCTAGACAATGCAGCAGCAATGAAGACACCTTAAAATCACCCATGGCCCCACCCGTCACCATAAGGCCCTGGGTGGCACACATACTGTTTTGCACGCGGACAGCGTCATTCTGCACAGGGACATTTCTGTGCTGTCCTTTCCTCGCTTGACACAATTTCTGTTTTTTCTTTGCTTCACAACCTTCATGCTTGTCATTTTCGACCGCCAAACACTTCTCTAATGTAACCTGCTTTATGTCCTTGACTACCCTGTGCCTCCACATCCGGGGACTTGCTGCTACTGCTCGCACTGGAAGGTCACCTGCCTGGGGGTGGGGGGCAAGTCAGCCTTAAGCTCATTCCCTGTGACCTCCGGTCAGCCTGGTGTCCAGCCTCCCTGGAAGCCCTGACACAGGCTCAGGGAAGAAAAAAAAAAAAACCACCAAGCAAACCAGCCCGGAGCAGATCCCAGATCTGTGGCGTGTGTGGACTGCAATCGCTGCCATCCCCAGACCCCCGAACCGAGTCACTTCTCATCTCCCGTACAGGTGGCGTCAGCAGAGGGGGAGCCTGGGCTCGGCTTGGGCTGAAGCCTGTGGCCTCCCCGTTGCCAGGCCCGCCGTCTGGTCATTTCCTGCGCATCTTGGTCTCCCAGCAGGAAGCCCCCTCCTTCTCCTCCTGCCCTGTCCTTCTTCCTTCCCCCCTCCCCTGCACCCTGGGCTTCTCCCAAACGTGCAGTTTGACCAGCGCACCCGCTAGTGGTAGCCCCTTTGTTTTGACAAGACCAGATTATTCTTGAGCCCTAAAAATAGCACTTTCCTTTAAAATTATTTTGTCAGGGTTACTAGGTCTAGGGTAATCCTTGGGGCATTCTGTAAGCCCTGCATCTTCTGTCAGTAGCAGTCTGTGTTGTGTGCCCTGTTGGTGGCTGCACGGTGCTTTGGGGATGAAATCCAAACTCCATGACATTCTTCATTACTTGGCTTGTGGGTGCAAACTTGGCTCCAGTGCCCGGAAGCGGCAGGCTAGGAACAGAAATATTGACTGGGCCGGAAAGCAGAAGAGGGCGGAAAATGAATGGGACAGAACACCTGACCTGACACCCAGCAACAGAACATTCTGGAGAGAGATGAAAGATGCTGTCGGCGTTGATTCGGGTTTATCTCTTCTGCTTGGACTTCACCTGTTGTACGCTGTCCCGCACATCCCGGCCGTGCCCGAGTGGCCGTGCCCGCTCCTCTCAGGCCGTTTCCTCTGCCTGGGAGTCTCCTTCCCCTTAATCTGTGGGTGCTTCCAACTCGTAGGGTAACGCTCAGCTAGGAGGGTTACTTCCTGCTGGAAATGTTTGCAGGAAAACCTCTGCTGGGCTGGGGGCAGACCTGTCCTTGGGGTGGGTCACTGGGGAGGACACCCCTGTGCCGGGCTTGTGGGTGGGCCAGGGGATGATGGACGTTGCTTCCCTTTTTAGACCATCATTACAATGCAATTTTGAAATCTCTTTCTTTGAGGAAATCCCAAGGGACCAATGAAAGACACTGATGATGTGGCTTCCTTTCCTGGGCTGATCCCAGATAACCCATCCGGGGATCAGGACCTTCTTAGGAACAGTCCAGGATAGGAAAATGCAGTTAGGCTTAGTCATTTCTTGCCTTTTCTAGACTAAGGACTATGTTGGGGTTTTGTTGTTGTTGCTGGGTTTTTTTTTTCATCTTTATGTTTCCAGAAACTGGTAAGATGCTCCACACACAATGACACAACACATTTTTTTGATGGATGGATGGATGGATGGATGGATGGATGGATGGATGGACGGACAGGTGGATGGATGGATGGATGGATGGATGGATGGACTGACTGATGGATGGATGGATGGACTGACGGATGGATGGATGGACTGATGGATGGATGGATGGATGGATGGACTGATGGATGGATGGATGGACTGACGGATGGATGGATGGAT
>PVJS01010608.1:0-22932 GCA_004027185.1 Glis glis | reverse complement strand
AAATAGAATTGGTTATTGAATGACCTTGTCTCTTTGCCTAAAGGTGCTGCCCTTAGAAATGTTTCAGCCACCTTTCTCCTCTCCTCTCCTCTCCTCTCCTCTCCTCTCCTCTCCTCTCCTCTCCTCTCCCCTCCCCTCCCCTCCCCTCCCCTCGCCTCCCCTCTTCTCTTCTCCTCTCTTTTGGTTTGTTTCCTCTCATAGCACCATGCCTTCATTTAAAGCCTGAAGCCTCAGCTTGTTAAGTGAATGGATTTGCACGAGCCAGGCGAGGGCGGGGACCTGGGGGTGGCCCCTAACCTGAGGCAGCAGCAGTGACCAGTGGCGCCGTGGCCCTTGGCGGTCTCCCCATGGAAGCAGCCCAACCAAGATGGGAGCCCTTGGGGAAGCCTCCCAGAGCCTCCTGGCCCGTCGCTCAGTGTGACTCAGAGGCACAACCTCTCGGTGCCATGCTGTCGCTCGGCATCCACACAGAGGACAGTCCAGGTGCTCACTGCAAGCCAGGCTCTGTCCTTTAGGACCCTGGAAACCATGCAGAGTTGTTCTCTGTTCCCGGACAGCTCGGGCTCTGTCCCGTTCGGCCTCGTAGTCAAATGTGTGCTTTCACTTTAGCAACCTCACAGGACTCAGACCCACAGTTACCGCTGCCTCTGGGCCTGGCCTCCTCCTGGAAGGCGTATTTCCCCTGCTCCTGCTTTATTTGCAAGATATTCCTAATGCTTGTAGAGTAAGGGGGAGGTTTAAACAAACCAAATATTTAGAAGCTACTCTCTCTTTGAGGGGGGTGCTGGGGACTGAACCCAGGGGTGTTCTACCTCTGAACTACTCCCTCAGCCCTTTTTTATTTTTTATTTTGAAACAGGGTCTCACTAAGTTGCTGGGGCCGGCCTTGAACCTGTGATGCTCCTGTCTCAGTCTTCCAAGCACTGCGATTGCAGTCGTGTACCACCACACCTGGCTAAACTCTTTTGAACCCTCCTCATTAAGGGCCCAAACATTGACGCTGGTGCTTTGGAGCTGCTTAGTCAGTGTCACTTGGTTTGAGCCAAAGGACAAGTCTGCTGACTGCAGAGTCCATGGGCCGGCGTGGGGGTACTACTGGTGGCCCAGGAGGTCTGTGCAGCTGGGGTAAGGCCAGCGCTGGGGTGAGGGCCCCGGGGGCAGGTGTGCATTTGGGGGAGGGTCTCCTGGTCCAGCATTCAGTGTGCTTCTCGGAGGTCCCCGGGGCCAGGCCCCCATTCTTCCCATGCCTTTATCCACAATGGTAGCTAATGCAGAACCTGGCCCATACCAGGCGACGTGCGAGCTTGCCTTGGAAGGCTCTCTTGGTGCAGACGATTCTGTCTTCTACCTACTTCACACTCTCCTGGTTTAGATTTCCATTTGAAAATATTCCACATTGAACAGGAAAATGTGTTTTGGAGTACTAGATATCTGGATTGAATACAAATGCAAAAGCGTTCTTTGAAGGACATTCTGTTTTCTCTCAGTCCTTAGAATCTTTTATTCTTGTTGTTCCAAATTGCCAGAAAAGAAAAAAGTAGAGATGCGAGGCCCGCTGTCCCAGCTCACCGAGGGCAGACGCGGGCGGAGGCCCCTGCTCCCTCTTGGGTTAACCGGAAAGCCTTGGACCTGGGCTGCAGCATCACCATCATAGACAGCAGGGCAGCCCGCTCAACGTAAAGACGGCAATTATGCTGTGCCTTTAACCAGAGAAAATGGACACATTTATAATTTTGTGTAAAAATCCATTTTGAAGTCAGTTAAAATGTGGGCCACAGAGACAACAGTCATCGACTCCTACCTGGTCGCCAATGGCCTCCCCAATTCTAAGAAGCCAAGTGTTTTCTCTGGGTTGGGGGCCCTCTTATAAAGTTCCCAGCAAACAGGACGATCTGCACCAACGTGAAGAGTCCTGAGGCCGCACCCTCAAGCTACACACTTGTAATTTGGGCACCATCTTTCTGTGTGATGGAAGAGTACATTCTGCCTTTCTGTCATTCCATCCACTGGCCCTGTGGTCCTGTGTCACCTGTAGAGCAGGACATTCAGGTCGCTCCAACAGAGAGCTTCTCCCAGACCCACAGCCTCCGTCTTAGTGGTGTGAGCCCCCTCTCCACTTCCCCAGCCCCTCAGAAGGCCTGAGCACCAGGATTCCTCTGCTCTGAGGCATCAACTGAGTGCCAGCAGGAAAGTGGGGTGCCCGGGCCCAGACAGGGGTGCGGGTGACCCCACCCGTGCTGGGGAGGCTGCCCGCTGCCAACAATTCCTCCACCAGCTGTGCAGCCAAAAATAAGCTCCCAGCTGCCGGGGACTGATCTTTCCGCTCCCCCACTCCTCGGAAGCCACAGCCCAGCAGCCTGCCAGCTGGAACTGGGAGATTGGGGAGTTTTTTCCATTCAGCTGAAAGGAAACGCAGTGCGAGGTTTTTTTCGTTTCTTTTTTAACCTTATTATGTCAAAGGAGTTGTCTTATTCTTAAGGGCAAAAAATATCACTGTTGCTTCTGAATTTGCTTGGAAAACAGCCTTGGGCATGGGAGGGCCACGCGGGCCGCCTCTCCCCTCTCCTGGCAGGAGCCCCTATCGAGAGCGGCAGATGCGGCTCCGCTTGAGCAGAGGGATGGCTCTGGGAAGCAGCCCGAGGACCGAGCCCGGCTCAGCAAATCCGCTGCCAACCCGGGAGTGATAAACTGCCTGTATGCACAGAGGACAGGAGCAGCTGCCTAAACTGTGGAATTTTCCAAGGGCTGGGAAACTTTAAGATCGGAGCTTCAAGTCATCCGTTCCTTTATTTAGCAAATATTTATCGGCACCTGCTGTGTGCCAGGTACTGGGCCAGGTGGCGGAGGTGAATAGAGGACAAGCCCTGTCCTCAAGTGTCTCCCCGTGTAGGGGAAGAAACAGACAGGATGGCAAGTGCGTGTCGTCTACCCTGCTGAGTGTTCCGTGGGGGTCCCCAGATGCTGGGACATCAGAGGCGTGCAGTAAATGGAAGGGGCTGGTTCTGATGTGGTGGCAGTAGTGACTGACTGCTAGTGTTGCCTTCTTACCAATAAACTGCAGGGATGTGGGCACATGGGAAGGAGATTGGGGGTCTGCTTCAGATGCCTGGCCCTGGGGACAATGCAGAACTGTCACAAAGCAGGGGACATCTAAGCGAGCAAAGGCTTCTTGACAAGGGGATGATGGGAAAAGGCTTGAGGACCCAAATCATTGGGACCAGCAGCCACTTCAGTGTTTCTGAAGCTGTGTGTGTGTGTGTGTGTGTGTGTGTGTGTGTGTGTGTGAGTTGCACGTGTTGGGGGGCTTCTAGAAATGGAGAATCCCTGAGGAGCTATACACAGCAGAGATCTGCATTTTCCCTGTCTCTCTGGAGGACTGTGGAGGCTGGGAGCAGGGAGGTGGGTTAGGGTGAAAAAGGGTTCTAGAGTCTCCTTGGTGGAGAGGGGAGAGGGGAGGAGCCAGGTTAAGAGGTAGCTAAGGTCAGGAGCGCTCCATGGCTGTGGCGTTTGCAGGCCGAGTCTGTGCAGGCACGTGTGCTGAGTGAGCGAGGGCTGGAGCTGAGAACATCGCCCCCCTCCACCCCTTGTGTGGCTAATGACAGGAAAGCGGGGAGTGGGAGAAGGTGTGTGAGAAGAGACGGAGAAGGGCGTTGATCCCAGCCGGCTCGCAACGGTACACCTGTTTGGGGGGCTGCCACCTAGAGGCAGTGACAGTCTCGCAGAGAGAAGTGAGGGATAGGTGGCCATCAGCCTTTCATGGGAGTCACATTGCCAAGATGGCAGCAGGGAGAGAAGGGTAAGGGGCAGTATTAAACGGAAGGCAGGCCAGGTTCAAGGTGCATGTGTGTAATCACAGCTGCTCTGGAGGCTGAGGCCAGGGGGTTGCTAGTTTGAGGCCTGGGCACTTAGCAAGATCTCATCTCAAGATAAATTTTTAAAAAGGGCTGGGGATGTAGCTCAGTGGTAGAGCACTTCCTAGCATGCAGGAGGCCCTGGGTTCTACCCTCAGTACAGGAAGGAAGGGGGGGGAGAGAGGAAGGTAGAGGAAGGGAGGTCCTTCATATATGTAAAAATATAAAGCAGTGCTCCGGAGCACAACGCCCCAAGCTGTAACAGACACTTTTCACAGAGATTCCTGTTTGCTGGGCCTCCAGGTGGATGGAGCTCGCGTGTCCGCTTCTCTCTCGTGCACACTGCTGGGCACAGTGTCTGTTGGAATCAGCCCTCTGACGCGCTCGCTGCCCCTGCGGTGACTACATGGAGTCGGTTGACTTTTGACAAGGGCGCCAAGGCCATTCAATGGGGAAAGGACAGTGCTTTCAACAGACGGTGCGGGGACATCTGGATATCCAGATTTCGAGCGACGGTGACTGCAAAAGAATGAAACTGGGCCCTTCCCTTTCACTAGACACAATCACTCGAAATGAATCAAAGACCCCAGCTGAAGAGCTAAAACCATAAACCTCGCAGGAAAGTCACGGAGGGAAACGGCCGTTGGATTTGCAGTGGATGCGAAGCAAATCTACATTGGGGTTGACAGTGGCTTCTTGGACGTGATACAAAAAGCACAGGCTTTTGAAAGACAAGAAAAGTAAATAAATTGGAGTAAATCAAGATTAAAAACATTTGTGCATCAAAGGACTATCAAGAGATTGAAAAGACAACCCACAGAATGGGAGAAAATACTTTCTTTTTTTTTTTTTTTTGCAGTACCAGGGATTGAACCCAAGGGCATTCTACCTCCGTGCTACACCCCCGGCCCTATTTTTTTTTGTATACTTTATTTTGAGGCAGAGGGCCTCACTAAGTAGAGAGAGAGAGAGAGAGAGAGAGAGAGACAGGGAGAGAGAGAGGGAGAGAGCTGAGGCTGAACCCGGATCCTCCAGTCTCTGCCTCCCAAAGTACTGGGATTACAAGCGTGCGCCACCATGCCCGGCTAGAAAATATTTTCAAATCATATCTCTGATAAGGAATTAATACTCAGGATATATAAAGAACTCCTACAAAACAACAACAAAAATACAAACGATCCATTTCCAAAATGGGTGGCAGCTGGCTGTGTAGCCCAGTGGTACAGTGCTTGCCTAGCATGTCCCAGGCCCTGGGTTTGACCTCCAGAAAAAAAAGGCAAAGAAGTTGAACAGACATTTCACCAAAGAAGATACACAAGTGCCCAATAAGCACCTGACAGGATGCTGAGAATGTAGTCATTAGGAAAGTGCATCTCAAACCCATGACGAGATGCTTTCATACCCATCAGGATGGTACAGAGAATAACAACTGTGAGGGGGATGTGGAGGAATGAGAACCCTGTGCACTGCTGTTGGGAATGCACACGGTGCAGCCACCATAGGGAACAGGGGGGCGCTTCCTCAAAAAGCTAAGTAGAGAATTACCGTATTTTGCCGGGCATGGTGGCACATGCCCGTAATCCCAGTGCTTGGGAGGCTGAGACAGAAGGATTGCAGGTTTGAGGTCAGCCTTAGCAACTTAGTGAGGCCCTCAGCAACTTAGTGAGGCCCTCAGCAACTTAGTGAGACCCTGTTTCAAAATTAAAAATATGCCAGGTGTGGTGGCACACGCTTGTAATCCCAGTACTTGGGAGGCCGAGGCAGGAGGATCGCAGGTTCGTGGCCAGCCTCAGCTACTTAGTGAGGTCCTCTGCAACTTAGTGAGACTGTTTCAAAAATAAAGAATAAAAAATAGGGCTAGGGGTGTAGCTCAGAGGTAGAATGCCCCTGAGTTCATTCCCAGTGCCACAAAAAATAAATGAATAAATTAATTAATTAAAAATAAAATAGGGCTGGCACACTAAGACATTACGATATTTTAAAGCAATTCCATTCCTAGGTACGTGCCAGAAAGAGTTAAACGTAGGGACTCAGATACTCATATATCAATATTCATAGTAGCATTTGTTCACAGCAGTCAAAAGATTGAAACAATCCAAGTGTCCCATCAACAGTGAATGGATAAACAAAATGTGGTTCATATATACCAATGGAATATTATTCAGCCTGAAAAAAAATGAAATTCTAAAATGTAGTATAACATAAGTGAACCTTGAAGACATGATATTAACTGAAATAAACCAGACAGGAAAGGATGATACTGTATAATGCACTTACACGAGGCACTCGGAAGAGGCAAACTCACAGAGACAGAAAGTGGGAGAGAGGTTTCCAGGGGCAGTGGGAAGGGGACCTTATCATTTAATGAGTACATAATTTCTGTTTGGAATGATGAGAGAGTTCTAAAAACAGATAGTGATGATGGTTACACAGCATTGTAAATATACTTAATGCGCTGAATTATACACTTAAAAATGCTTAAAATGGTTCATGGTACCTTAATAAGAAACAGAATAAGAAGGTGTTGACTGTGAAGGAGTCGCCCTGCACTGGGGAGCCGCTCCATGGGGCGAGTCCTGCCCCGCCGGGTCCTCAGCCTCCCATGCCAGCTCCCGCCTGGGCAGCCCCGTGGTGGTGTGTCCAGAGCCGCGGCTGCTTTCCAGGCCGGGAGTATTTCCTCCTCTTGCAGCTTCCTCTCACCCACAGGCTATCCCAGGGATGGGATCCCCAAGGCTGAGTTTCGGGCATTATCATTCCAAAGGAGCAAGCTTTCGGTACACCCACCCCACACCACCCTGCAGCCCAGGACAATCAACAGAGGCACCTGGAAGCCAGGGCCCCCACAGCATCCATTTCTAAAGATGGCTGCTAGCCTGGGGCAAGGCGAGCAAGCGACACCCCATCTCGACACGTGGGTGCTGGAAAGTGCCCTTCGCATTGAAGGTTCAGCTGCGGAGGGCCCAGTGATGCGAAAGGGCAGTGGAGGGATGCTCCAGGCGGTACTTGAGGTGACTTTTGGAGGGATGCTCCGGTGGTACTTGCAGTGACTTTTGGAGGGATGGTCCAGTGGTACTTGCAGTGACTTTTGGAGGGATGCTCCAGGCAGTACTTGTGGTGACTTTTGGAGGGATGCTCCAGAAGGTACTTGTAGTGACTTTTGGGGGGATGCTCCAGGTGGTACTTGTAGTGACTCTTGGAGGGATGCTCTGGGCGGGACTTGTGGTGACTTTTCAGATATGCTCCATGCAGTACTTGCGGTGACCTTTGGGGAGATGCTCTGGGTGGTACTTGTAGTGACTTTTGGAGGAATGCTCCGGGTGGCACTCGCGGTGACTTTTGGAGGGGTGCTCCAGACAGTACTTTTAGTGACTTTTGGAGGGGTGTTCAGGAAGGTACTTGTAGTGACTTTTGGAGGGATGCTCCAGGCAGTACTCATGGTGGGTTTTGGAGGGATGCACCAGGTGGTACTTTTAGTGACTTTTGGAGGGGTGCTCTGGGAGGTACTTGCAGTGACTTCTGGGGGGATGCTCCAAGTGGTATTTGTGGTGACTTTTGAGGGCATGCTCCAGATGGTACTTGCAGTGACTTTTGGGGGGATGCCCCGGGAGGTACTTTTAGTGACTTTTGGAGGGATACTCCAGGCAGAACTTGTGGTGACTTTTGGGGGGATGCTCTGGAAGGTACTTGTAGTGACTTTTGGGGGGATGCTCCAGTGGTACTTATAGTGACTTTTGGAGAGATGCCCCGGGAGGTACTTGTAGTGACTTTTGGGGGGATGCTCCAGTGGTACTTGTAGTGACTTTTGGAGGGAGACTCCGGGTGGTACTTGTAGTGACTTTTGGGGGGATGCTCCAGGTGGTACTTTTAGTGACTTTTGGAGGGATGCCCCGGGAAGTACTTGTGGTGACTTTTGGAGGGATGCTCCAGTGGTACTTGTAGTGATTTTTGGAGGGATGCTCCAGGTGGTACTTGTAGTGACTTTTGGAGGGATGCTCCGGGAGGTACTTGTGGTGACTTTTGGAGGGATGCTCTGGGAGGTACTTGTGGTGACTTTTGGAGGGATGCTCCGGTGGTACTTGTAGTGACTTTTGGGGGGATACTCCAGGTGGTACTTGTAGTAACTTTTGAAGGGATGCTCCGGGAGGTACTTGTAGTGACTTTTGGAGGGATGCTTCAGGTGGTACTTGTGGTGACTTTTAGGGGGATGCTCTGGGCAGTACTTGCAGTGACTTTGGTTTGCAGTATGGAATCAGCAGGGAATTTTCTAGACTTGAGGTTTAAATGCAAAATTGCATCTTCCCTGCCCTGAGTGGCCCTGACACTGCTGATGAGCCTGGTTCCCCCTGCCACTTGGAGGAGTTTGTCTCTAGGGGTGAAGAAAGCACCATGCCCACGAGGTCTTTGTTTGCTGAACCCAGCACCAAAGCCTGTGCCCTGGAGTAACAGAGTGGTGTCAAGTACTGAGAACTCAAAGAGAAATACAGCTTCCAAACAATTAGAAGAGAAGTCCAACGTCAATGCATTCGAGCCAGGGCACTGGGCTCCTGCTGTGGCTCCAGCCTCGGGAATTCAGCCTTGTGAAGCCTGCGATTCTTGTTTACCAGCCCCCCCCCCCACATACACAAACTAGAAGCTGTGGGTTAAAGTGTCCTGAGTTGGCTGGGGGAGGCCCTCTAAAGGCACAGAGAAGCTTCTGGAACCTTGGTACCAGAAGCATTGAGACCACAGGCATAGCAGCCAGCAGAGAGGGAGAGCAGGTGCCTCTCTGACATCCCCAGATGCTACCCAGCCCACGAGAGCCGGCCAAGTCCATGGCGCCGTGTGAGAAGGTGAGCTGGTGCTGGGCCCGGCTCAGTGGGCTTGTGCCACACTTGCTGGGTCTGGGAGGAGGGGGTCCCTGCTTCACGGAGCCCAGGCCAGTGGGAGCACCCCAGGAAAGAAAGCTGTGACTGGCCCCAAGGTGACCCGACCCCAAGGAAGACAGCTGTGCCGGGATCCGAGAGGCTGGGCGGGGAGGCCCTGGGAAGGCCTGCTGAGGACCCCGGCTTCGAGACGGACCCATCTCAAGAGGAAGGCCGGCCTGGAGGTGGCTCCAAAGAAGCATTCCAGAGGAGGCCACGGCCTGCACCCCGCGTGCGGGTGGCCCGCGCACACCGAGTGCCCCTGGGATTGCACCACCGTGAGTGTTCATCGAGGTCTTACAAAACTGGAACTGGGTGGGGACACAGATGGGAAGAGGTGGCAGCTCCAAGCTTGACTGGCCCCAAGCTCAGGCTGAGAAGGACAGCCGGACTCTAGTGCTGGCTGTGCACATGCCAGACGTGTCCCCGGGGAGTCCCCTCGTCCTCCAGCCTGTGAAGAGGGGGGAGAACCGACCCATCACACAGGGTCACTTGAGGAATAGAGGAAATAAAGAAGCAGGAGCACTTAACATGTGAGAAATACTTAAAACTTAAAAACATCTGTATTTCACTGTGAAAAGATTTCTCAGCCTCCTGTCTCAGCCTCCCAAGTACTGGCATTATAGGCATAAACTTCATTTGTGTTTAAAAAAGAAAAAGAGAAGAAGAGTGCTTTGGAGATCCAATCCCACCGGTAGCCCTCTCGCGCCGGGTCCACTCCATGGCCCCAGCACCCGACCAGGCAGAGGGGACACCGTGCGACAGTGCCAGGAGAGTGGCCTGTGCTGCTCCTCCTCCACGGATGGCTCCCGAGCAGGGTCTCCCCGGAACTTCCCTTCCCGACGGGAATCCTGCACCCGTATCTCCTCCGCCCACGGTGAGCCACTGGAACCTGCGGCCAGGGAGGCAGGTGAGTGACCGTGCCATGCCCTGCTGGGGAGGCAGCTGAGGAACGGGCCTGTCACATGCCTCTGTGGCCTGGCCCTCCGGGTGAACAGTTGGCATTCCTGAGGGGCCTGCAGCGCGCCCCGCGCCAGGCCGACTCAGTGGGCGCTACCCCTCCCCCACCTACGATCTGTGTCTGCAGCTGTTTCTGACAGGTGCCCGGCTCTCCACGGCAGATGGTGACCAGAACGGGCCGGTTGGCAGGCTGTGCCACCACGCTGCCTCCCTCGCACAGGCTGATGTGGACGCAGACACACGGTCCTCCCTGGGCACTCTCTGATGGTACCTGCCTCCCTCCAGGCTCCCCTGGGCCCCCACCTCAGCCTGGGACCCTTCGGTGTTTGGCTAGCAGACCATGAATCCAACATGCCCTCTTTCTTAGGCCAGCTCTACCTGTGTTTCGTGGCTCCCTATGGACAGCCCAGGTGCAGGGGCCACAGCCGTGGGCCTCCAGATGCAGGGCTGGGCCACCCCTGCTCCCTCCATCTGTTTCCCTGAGCGTGGTCCTGCACACAGGGACATGAGAGACTCCTGGAACTGCCCCTCTGGTGACAGGATCCGAAACACATCAGGAACCTGATCTCTTTGTAAAATAGCAAGACACCTCCACTCGTACTAGAGGGAGCAGGGTCCCACAGCTCAGCTCGGGAGCCAGGCGCGGATGTGAGCATGTCTTTCCGGATGGCCCCTTTGCCTCCGGCCAGCCTGCACCTAAGCAAAGAGCGAGGGCTGGCTGACCCGCCCCGGGGCCGGGCATTGTGAGGGACCCCGGCTTGGCTACCCCAAAGCCTTGCAGGATCCCGCCCACCCGCACCGTGCCAGAGCTGCTCATTCCAATCGACTAGCCGGCCAGAGCAGCCAGATGAGGGTGACATCTGGCTGAACCGCCGCCAAGTCTTCGCTGCTCCATCCCTGGCAGCAAGGAGGGGCTCCTGGTGCCAGATTCTTAAAGAGAAAGAGAGGGAATAAAATTGTGTGCTCCACACCCACGTGTTTTCTTCTTCTTCTTACCCTGACACTGGGCCATCACCTTCGTTACCTGGAACCTGGACCCCCTACAGAGCCTGAGACCATCACTGGTTAGAGCAGCTGGTAACATCTGAGCTGATCCAAGCCACGCAGTGGATGGTGGGAAGGGCGCAGAGTGCTGAGGTTTGGAGGTGAACTCAGGGAAAATGCATGTACACACACACACGATGGATCACAAGGCACAGAGGAGTGACTGACAGGGGTTACTTCCTGAGCATCTCCTGGGTTACAATCCTCTGCCATGGGTGCATTTTAGTGACCTGAATAGGGTCAAAATAAGACAACAGGAGCTAGGTTCCGCTTGCTGCTTTCCCAACTCAGGGAGAGATGTTAACAGCTCTCCCTCAATCCGAATCTTTGTGGAGTGATAGACGCAGCCTGGTGCCTGTGGGCCAGGCTGGAGCTGGAAATGAGTGATCCACTTGTGTTGGGGCGTGGGGCGTTGGCAGCAGGTGAGAGAGTGTGTGTTCTTAGCTGAAAGTCTAGCATGCTCTTCTGGGATTGGTCTCCAGTGGTCACAACAGCTTGTTAGCTGTATGACTTTGGGCAAGTTCCTGAACCTCTCTGAGCTTCTGTTATTCATCTGGAAAACAAGAACAATAGCCTCTTTAAGAGTATTCTGTGAACATTTAACTAATACCTCCACATGACAATATTGTGGTTTTAATTTTAGAGTAGAGCAAACTCAAGTACAGAATTGTTAAGGGACTCAACCAAGGTCATGCAGATAAGAAGGGTATCCTATCAGGTAGTTAAAGCACAGAGGGTGTGGGAGATGCCCAGGAGTGGGCAGACTAGAAGTCATCAGGGACCGGGCAGCACAGCTGAGGCACACTGGCGTTATGGCCTCAGTGCTGGCTGCGGTTCACCCTTCCTTTTCCCTCCCAGGATAAGTCCAGCTGACAGCCCACCTTTACAGACATGAGCCCCATCTCCCTGCTCCGCGCTCATTCCTTCGATTTTTTAGAAGCGGGTGGATTTTAGGACCATGATGTGAGTTGGAGGGATGTGGACAGTCCAGGCAAAGGTCGGCGGCAGTGTCTGAGCCTTGAAGCATCAAGGTGTGTGTGTGTGCAGGGGGATCTGTGAGGTGTTCCTGCTGAATTGTCCAGACTTGCTTACAAGCCATTTCCTGTGGGCCATCAGACCCAGGAGTCGCTGGCAGCTGGGGCCAGGTGGCTGATGATGCTGGGGCCCCGCAGAGGGAAGAGTGGGAGACACAAAGTTTTGGGGGAGGAGGAAGGATGGCTCCAGGTTTGGGTGTGCTCGGTCTGACATTCTGGGGATGGCGTGGTACACAAAGGATTCATTGGTCCAGGAGAGAGAAGGGCCTGAGCGCCAGGAACCGGGGTCCCCTCCATCTTTCCGGGGGTCATTTAAATCTTTACACTGTGTTGACAATGCACATATTCTTTGAATACATTAGTAGGTGAAGAAGAACCAATAGATAGAAGCAGACTTTCAATTAAAAAAAATTGACAAGCTAATAAGCTTCTACACCAAATTCTAATTTTGTCTCTAGGGTAATTAATCATGAGATCAGGAGCACAGCAGCAAAGCTGTGTCATCACAAGCAGAGAGCTGTCACTGGCAGGAAACGCGAGCCAGAGAGAGACGGCCAGGTCTCTGGGAGGAGATCGCAAAATCAAAATTCTCAGGATGATTAACTAGGAGCACTCTTATTTGACATCTTTATAGTGATATGAAACAGGAACATGTAATAAAGACATCCAAGTCTTTCAATGAAGTTAGTCTCTTCTGTTATGTTGGAAGGAGGTCATGTGAGTCAGGCACGTGGGCCTCCATGTCCAGGCTCCATCCACAGGTCCACGTCAGTGAATTCAACCAGCTGCGATGGGAAATATTTTTAAAACTTGTGTCTGTAGTGAACATTTATGTTATGGTTTGGCTATGGAATGCCCCACAGAAAATCTTGTGTGTTGGCATTGTAGAAATGTTCAGAGGTGAAATGACAGAATCGGGGCCCTAATCTCATCAGTGAATTAATCCATTTGATGGATTCATGATTTAAATGGATTTACTGGGTGGTAACTAGAGGCGGGTGGGGTGTGGCTAGAAAAGCGAGGTCACTGGGGGCATGGCCTTGGGGAATAGATCTGTTCCCCTGGCCCCTTCCTCTGTCATGCTCAGCATCCTGGTTGCCATAAACAGAGCAGCTTTCCTCCTCCGTGCCCTGCCGCCATGATGTTTCTGCCTTGGAGGCAGCCAACTATGGACTGACCCTCTGAAACAGTGAGCCAAACAAACCTTTCCTCCTCTAAGTTCTTGTCGGATATTTTGGTCACAGCAACAAAAAAAACTGACTAATACAATGTATAGAATTTTTTCTTGTCCTTATTCCCCAAATAATACAGTATCACAACTATTTACATAGTATTTACATTGTATTAAGTGTTATAAGTGATGTAGAGATGATTTAAAGTATATGGGAAGATGTGTGCAGGTTCTGTGCAAATACTAGGACATTTTATATAAGAGACTTGAGCATCCCTTGGATTTTGGTATCTTTGGGGGACCTGGGACCCTGCAGATACTGTGGGATGACTGTGTATTGTTGAACAGTGGACATGGAATACTTTCTAGTTAAGAAGCCAGGCATGTGAGTGGGTGAGAACATGGGCTCCAGAGTCAGACCTGGTGCCCGCAGCCCTCCTCTCTTCTCTGAGTGTCCCGCTTTCCAGAGGGGCTGGTAATACTGCTCTCCTCAAAGGGGCTGCGGTGAGGATCCCAGAAGACAGTGTACATGAAGCAAGCAGGACAGCGTGGAGCCCAGAGCAGATGCTCTGGCCATGGCGGCTTTTGGTCCCTCCCCTCCTGTCTCCCAGAAACCCAGGGCTTCCGCTGGGGGTCTCAGCAGACATTGGTGGAGATATCCCTTCATAGAGTGGGTCAAAGGAAAGGGCTGTCAAAAAGGCCCGTGCCAGGTTCTTCCCATTGTGACTTGTGACATTTGGACCACACACGTGGCACTCTTGGCCAGGCACCCCAACACTGTGGCCGACGGGTCATGTCTTCAAATTGCTACAAATCGGGAGGACATGTGCAAAGTCTTGTCACTGGTGTGGATGTGCTGGTGGAAAGGGGAAAGGTAGAATGAGTCTTCAGTGGGGCTCTTGGCTTCCCACCTGCCCTTGGCTAATCCCGGCCACCTCACGATCCCCACAGTGTGACATCCATGGGCCCAGGAAGACTGTAAAGTCACAAAAATAACTAGCGCAGTTTGAGCAGCACTGCCAAAATAGAACCGATTGAAAATATTATCTCAGATATATCATTTCATCCATTCCTCAAAATGGCGCTGAGAGGAAGGCATCTTATTCCCATTCTACAGAGAAGAAGGGCAGGCCTTGAGGTCACATGCTTTGGTAGAGCTCAGACGCCTCTGGCCACCAGCCTCT
Source organism: Glis glis (assembly GCA_004027185.1). Lineage (NCBI taxonomy): Eukaryota > Metazoa > Chordata > Mammalia > Rodentia > Gliridae > Glis > Glis glis. Next base: position 8,787 of record PVJS01010608.1, on the reverse strand, counting down.
GTACAGACATGATCCATTGGAGAACTCCTGGGGACACTGAGGACGTTTTCACGCTTAGAGATACCTGCAAGTGCTACTTTAAGTCTATCGTGCCATTGTGACTCCAGTTAGCACCAGTTTTTATTGTCTTATCCAAAAAGCTTGCCAATTCTCTGCACATCTAAATTGTATAATTAGCTTATGTTCCTGCTCCCTTCCCTGGAGGGAGTTCCAGTTCTTCCACTGGTTCTGAGCCTTGAAGAAAATGGAAGTTATGTTTTGGTAAAGAACACTCAGGGCCTATTTTGATCAACCTTCCCCCCTACACACACACACACACACACACACACACACACACACACACACACACTTTCTCTCCTCCATCCTCCATCCTTCTCACCCTTCCCTTCCTCCTTTCAAATAACAAAACAAAAAATTCCTGACTTCATTGCTCAGAAACTTAAACAGCCTGCATGGAAACCCCTCTGTCTTCTCCACTCAGAGTCTCTGTGTTGTTGTTGTTGTTGTTGTTATATTGGCAATTAGGAGAACCAAAGAGGTGGGAGTTCTCTGTGATGCCTGTTTAGGAGTCAAGGTGCTATTGCCTGAGCCATGTGGGGACCGTCTCGGGGAGCAACCTTCTGTAGACTGCGCCACATCCTCACCCCAGCATTGCTGAGCTTCGGAGGAAACCAACCAAAGCTGCTTCTCCTTTAGCACCACCCTCGCTTCTCCACCCTCTGAGGCTGGAAGCCAAATCGTCACAGCAATCTATATCTTAAGTGCATTTTCTCTTATAGCTCATATTCCATTTTTTAGCCCTGTTTTTAGTTTCTTTGGATAATAATGACCAATCATTTAATTCCTAGCCCTAGCTAGTGTAGCGCGAGGTTGCCCTGATCGCAGCCCAAGGGAGAATTTCTGCTTGCAAGCTGGCCAGCCTGCTTGCAGTTGACAGATGTAACCCACCCCAGGGCAGAGGAAGTCTCAAGGGGGGGTCTTAATTTCTTAATATTGAAATGAGCACAGCTTTTATTGTCTTAATCAGTGAATAAAAAACAATAAAGTTGCCAAGTTTCATTTTGTAAACTGTGCAGGACAATTTTGAGAGATTGCAGTTGCTCTTTCAATTACTATAGCAAGTTAATCTCCTCTGTGTTTGGGAAGACTCAGCCAGCAGTTCTGCAGATAGACCGTCTTATTGCAGTTAAATAAAACATGGTTCAAGGCTGTCCTGCTGACAGCCCCCTCTGCAGGAAAGAGCATGTGCTGTGCCCTGAGTGGTTTTACTTTGCCTTTGAACTTGACTTTCATCACATTCCATAAGCTCAGAATATAGGAGTATCCACTTAAAATTGCAGCAGAAATCTTCTAATGCAAGCTGCATTCTTTCAGAATATGTGCTACTTTCAGCAAGGACTGTATTGACTATTTCTGACTCTTAATAAAGAAGAGATTTAGTAATGGTAATGAGTGGCCTTTACAAAGTCATAATGAAAATGTTTCAATGATTTATCTGAATGAATAATTTTCTGTTCAAAAAAGGTGATGCATCACATGTAGTCTTTCTTAATGTGCTTCTTAATTTAATCCAAATTTAAGATTTTCTTAAAACCCTCAGTTCCTCAATAGCCAGGGCCATATAATAGTCAATTCTGGTTCCCTGATTCTTTGTGCAGTGGCTGAAGAGGGACACAGTAAATGTTTCTTGAACTAAGCTGAAAAAGAAAGTTGGTTTAAGAAGTTCTGTGGGTGTATGTGTGTGTGTATGTAGATGGGCAGATAGAGATACAGGTATTATATAACATAAAACATTATGTTTTAGGTCTAGAACCAAGAAGCTCCATGGGAACATCCCAGAGTCTTGGGACAGGGTGTATACATTTGAAATCAGAACATAGTTTTGGAATATATAGAGAACTCTAAAAAATTCAACAGTAAAAACAAACCAATTAAGGAATGAACGAAAGATCTGAACAGACATTTCACCAGAGAAGACATACAGAAGGCAGATAAGAACATTAAAAGATGCCCGACATCATTGTTTGTCACCAGGGAAATGCAAATGAAGACCCTCCTGGAATCCCACCATCCACGGTTAGAATAACTCAATTAAAAAAGAGTACGAGCCCCAGTGTGGGCCTGAGGTGCAGAGCCTGCCGACTTCCCTGTATCGCTGGTGGGAAAGCACAGTGGTGCAACCAGCTTAGAAAACCACTTGGAAACTTTTTATCAAGTTTAATACACATTTACCACCTGTGATCCAACAGCCCCACTCCTTGATTTTTACCTAAGAAAAAGAAGACCTGTGTTCGCATACAAATCTATTCCCAAACATTTATGGCAGCTGTATTCATGATTACCAAAAACTGGAGACAACCGAATGTCCTTCAGCACATTGAGGCATGTATTTTCCTGGGAAGGCCCTGTTGGAACTCAGAAAACAAGCCCCAAAGTATGTGCTTTGCCTTGCTGGGCACTTTTGAATTAAAGGAAGGGGCAGAGGCGGACTCTGCGTGGAGGACTTTCTCAGCTCCCCCTGCCCCACCCCCTCACACAGGGAGGGGCTCTCTGAAGCACCCCTATCTGACTGCAGAAACTTCTTCCAAAGAAATGCAATTCTCTTACGCTCCCTTCCCAGGATTCTCATAGAAGAACAGGAAAGATTATCCACTGGAGAAGAGAAGCAAAGTGTCCTGTCCAGAGGGACTTTCATCTGTTCCTCTGAGGGCCACTCTGAGATGACCCGGGCTCCTCTGGTCACAGTAAGTGTCCACAGCCGGCCTTCCTGTAGTGTTCCTCTCCACCTCCCCCAAGCGAAGGGGAACTCTGGCCATTGTCTACTATTTGGGTTCATTTGTTGCTCCTGAAAATCATTTACCACCCCTCTGAAAGATGCCTACAGCTCCCCCACCCCAATCTCCCTTTCTCCTATGAAGAGGATATTTAAACATCAACCCTCTTACCCTCTGAGTTTCATACGTGGCATGGCCCCCATAAACATGTGCACGTTGAATAAATCTGAATGCCTTTTTCTCCTGTTAATCTGTTTATTGTAGGTTAATTTCATGGAGCCTTCATAGGGGGAAGGGGAACTTTGCCCTTGATCCTATAGCCTAGATCACTGACCTTAATGTGATGAAGAGCCAAAGATAAGATAGAGTTGAAAACTTGTAGCATTGAAAGTATGAATGCTCCCACATACCTGCAGAGCCCCAAGGGGTAGAGGACTTATGGCCTCTGGGTGTTTAAGGAATTCTGCCAGGACCATTAGCTGATGAAGCAGAGACTTCAGTGGCCACACGTGAAAAGGAATACAAACTTACAGAATTATTCCAAGAAACTCACTAAGCAAGTGAACAGCAACAGAGAAAACAATAACAACTCACTGTGGGAGACAGCTATCTGATTTCAGAGTTGCCACATTACTACTGTTTAAAATGTCCAGTTTTCAAGAAAAAATTATAATACAAGCATGAAAGTACATGTTTTTACTAGATAAAGACTTTAAGTTGATTTATAAATATGCTGAAAAAGATGTCTGAAGAATTAAAGGAAAATATGAGAATAATTCTTCACTAAGTAAAGAATATCAGTAAAGAGATGGAAATTATAAAACAGAGAACTAAATAGAACTAAGTAGAAATTCAAAAGTACAATCTTAAATGAAAAACTACCCTAGAGCTGGCAGAAGAAAGAAGGCAGGAACTTGAAGATAAGCCAGTGGAGATTATCCTGTCTGAGAAACAGGAAGAAAAAAGAACAGGCAAAAAATGGTGATGGTATACTACAACTCTGAGAATATGATTGTGTTAGCCTTCCGTCACTGTGACAGAATACCTGAGGAAATCAACTTATAATGAGCAAAGGTTTATTTTGGTTCATGACTTAAGTTTCAGCCCAGGGTCAGCCCATTGCTTTGGGGCCTGTGGTGAGGCAGTACTTTGTTCTGGAAGCATGTGGTGGAGGAAAATGCTCTCTCCCTGGTAGCCGGGAAGCAAAGAAAGAGACAGGAAGGGCAGGAATCCCCTTCAAGAGCACACCCCAATGACCTAACTTCCTCGCACTAGGCTCCACCCATCTCCTTGCAGTCCCACTGTGGGCTGAGGACCAAGCTTTCAACACATGGGCCTTTGGGGGACATTCAAGGTCCAAACTACAGTAATACTAAAAACCATTAAATTGTAAACCTTAGAAGGGTGAAAATTTAAAGTTGTAAACTCTATGGTTTGTAAACGATATCTCAGTAAAACTGTTATTTGGGGGAAAGGAAAAAGGAGCCCAGTTTAGAAAAGGCTCTGGAAGCAGGATTCAAAGAGAGGAATTTTCACAGAACCACATCCTCCTGGTTTAACTTCTCATTTTACAACTGAGGAAACTGAGGCTCAGATGGGTGAAACAAACTGTCCAGTGCTTGTAACATACTATAGACATAACTAACTGCTCCACAGTTAGGACCAATCGTCCCAGCTTGCCTGAGACTGTCTTCACTTTAGACGGAAAGTCCCACATCCTGAAAACCCCCCAGCCCTGGGCAAACCAGCACGGTTGGCCATGCTGCATACTGTTCAAATTGGTACCAGTGTTTTCAGCAGCTCTGAGTTGCTGGGATTCATAAATAAATGAGAAATAGCGCTGTTCAGTAAAGCTCCTTGGCCTTACCGAATCCAACGTCCTGAACGTAAGCAGCTGGCGGGTTGTTTTAAGTTCTTCTCTATTCAGTCTTTGGAATGAAGGATCTTTCCTTTTAATGAAATCTGCATTTCATTTCCAAGGTGAAACCGGTGTCCTTGGTTTTTCTGAAAAGTGGAAAGCAGTTTCCTTTGTGTACTAAACACTAAGCATATAACAAAAACAGAGGTTGCTGTTAATTGATTGCAGATATAAAAAAGCAGATTGTAACCCCTCAGAGACACATACAGAGAAGAGAGAAAGAGCAAAAAAGAAAGAGATCTAGTTCTCCTGCAACTAAAAGCCATGAAAGGCAAACCTGTGCAGGGAAAGCTATTTGAATTCCTCTTCACAACCAGCAGGCCTCAAAGGAAGGATCAAATCAAGAGGGACTGAAGTCCTCGGGCAGGGATTGATGTAAACCATCTTATGGGTGGGGGCGCAGTTCTCGCCAGAGCCGATGGGCGGCAGCACTGCTCAGCTCCAAGACCCTGAGCCTCGTCCTATGGCTCAGAGCGGGTCCAGCTCGGCCTCTTCCTCCTCTTCAGGCCAAGGCTACCCAGCCCTGCCCAGCTTGGGGGGACTTCAAGGGAGCAAAGACAAGAAGGGGGGACTCGAGGCCTCAGGCACCCAGGAATGCTTGGAATTGGTAAGGTGTGGAGGGACAGTAGTGAGCGCCACCTCCTCCCCCTGGGTCCCCAGGGTGGCTCAGTCAGCCTTGCAGACCTGGCTGCAGGCAAGCAGGTGAGCTCAGAGGCACCACCACCTTCGCCTCCGCCTAGGTTCAGGTGGCCCCCAAGCCTATGAGGCATCTTTCATGCCGCTGTGATTACAGGGAGGTGGACAGAGAGCATGTAGCTGGGTAGCCTTAAATGGGGCCCAGAAATAGCCCACAAACTCAAATCCCCCAAAGGCCCCTCTCTCTGCCTCTGCTTCCATCTCTTCCTGCTCACTAGCTGTCCGCTGGGGCCCCTGGTCCTGCCCACTGCCTTTGCAGTTTATTCTTCACGACACCAGGGCTCGCTCACCCCCTCCCCTCCAGACCTTTCATCTCTTCTCAGATGTGCCAGCTTACCCCACTCCGGACTTCCATGCATGGGTCACGGAATCCCCTCTGCTCAGAACAGGCCCTCCAGGCCACAGAGCCACCCCTGTGCGACTCCGCAGTCAACGTTCACCTCCTTCCGGGCGCTTCTTCCAGCTGGATGAACACTCCTCCCTCTCCACCCTCAAAGGGCTCTCTCTGCAACCTCAACATCCTGGAACATTCCTTCTGCCTCACACGGTGGATACTCATGACCATGGAGGTCCTGTCTCTGGCAGAAGTCCGACCCGCTGGTGGACAGAAGTCTTCTTCATTCCCCACGGAGTGTGTGTGTGTGTGGGGGGGGTGGCCTTCAGTGTGCGCTTGGTGAGTGTTGTGAGCAGCTGCGCCATTTACATAGACCAAAACCATTTGTGTCTTTCCACAATATCAGAATAACAATCAGTTACAAGCTACACCTCTTTGGTTGCTATTCACCAAGTACTTATGGAACACCTGATAGTCATTAGCCAGACAATCGCAAATTCTTATATCCCATGCTGATCTTAATTTCTAATATCTATAGCATCTGAGTCATACATCATAAGTCACACAATATATACTATGCTACAGAACGACTAAAAAAGGGTGAAGGCCGCCACACAGGTTCAGGCGGTTTTGCTAAGAGCAGATATGAACGCAAAGAGTCACTGTAGGTGGCCAGATAAGAGTTTTAACAAACCAGTCCTGCAGCGTTGTCAAGGCCAGCTCAGACGGACAGCAGTTTCAGAGTGTCAGCTTGGAGTGTCAACTTAGAGTGGGCCGTGTGTCATCTCAGACAGGAGAAACCTTGCTGAACTGAATCCCTGGGCAGAGTCAGAGGCGCATTGCTGCGGCGATTCTCCTGGGCAGGCTCGTGGTGAGTGCCCAGGTGGCAGGGCCAGGGTTCTGCAATGTCCAGTCTTGGGCTGCTCCTCCTTCGATGGGTGTCAGGTGAGGAGAGGAGGTTGTGTATGGATTTGGGATGTCCATGTGTCCCGGTGCTCCTGACTTCATTTAGTAAGTTATTTATCAGTGTGTATCTCGTGGTTGTGCTGGGCGCATGGTGGTTGTTTACCTGTACAAACAAGGTGTACAGTCACTCTACTTTGGCACTGTACCCAGAATGGAGCAACTCATGGCAAACTACTGCTTCTTAAGTTGGAGTAACTCAGGGTCAGGCACACATTGAAAAACACTGTCCTATTCGTCGTGGGGTAGCTCAGAGCACAATGGAGTAGAACCACAGGCCCTGTCCCAGCCAACTCCCAAGGCCTCGGGCACCCCCGTTTTGCCCTGTTTTAGCTCATGTGTGGCATCCTCGTGTATGACCTGACTTCTTCCTGAACCACAAACTCCTTGAACACGGGGCACTTATTCCCCCTCAGTCCCGCATCTCCAGCACTGGGATGGTGCCTGGGACCGTGGGACAGATGTGTCAAGCACTTACACACCACACTGAGATAGCTGGCATGCTCCAATGAGGGCCCCGAGCTGGGGTTGTCTTGTCCATCCATCTCGATTCTGCTACGCTCTGTGCCCCACAAAGAGCATTGAGGTTAGCGAAGTTGTGGAGATAAAAACCCGTGACTGTCAGCATCACTCCCCAAACCTGGGAGAATGAATGGGAGAAGTGGCACATTCTGTCTGGGGCTCTGCTCCCTGATTGTCTGTGTCGTTTCCCAGGCCCCAGGGTGATGGGGCATCGCTGGCAGGAACATGGCTGGTCACAGCAGCAAAGGTAGAAAGGTGGGAAGCTCGCGCTGGCAATCGTAGCTTCTGCCTAGACACCTTGCAGGTCACTTCCGCTCGCAGAGTATTGGGCAAAGCAAGTCGCGTGGGCGGCCTGACTTCAGGAGGGAGGACAAGGGATGTTGGTGACCACCACTACCCACTGCATCTGTCCCGTGGGGCAAGGTTTCTCAAACTGTAACACACATGGGCCTCCTGGAGATCATGCGTGCATGCGTGCATGCGTGCCTGCGTGTGTGTGTTGCTGGGGATGGAGCCCAGGGGCATTCCACCTGTTACACCCCCAGCCCTTTAAAAAAAATATATATATATATATTTTTTTTTGAGACAGGGTCTCACTAAGTTAGAGAGGGCCTCGCTGAATTGCCTAGGCTGGCCTTGAATCTGTGATCCTCCTGTCTTAGCTTCCCAAGTACTGGGATTACAGGCATGCACCACCACGCCTGGCTCTGGAGGTCATTTTATTTTATTTTATTTTATTTTATTATTTTATTTTATTTTATTTTATTTTTAAACATACTTTTATTGGTGCATTGTAGTCTCACATCACAATGAATATCAATTTGATATTAACATACATGCACACAGCTCTTAGTGTCCCCCCGCCTTCCCCCTCCCATATGGAGTACCGAGAATGATGTTGGTATATTCTCACATGTGCACATTGTTTATGATAGTAATTCCATTGATTCGCTTCTTTCTTGCCCTTCCCCTTCCCTTATACCACTTCCCTTGCTCCACTGAGGGTTCTCCACCATCATCCGGAGTCCCTTTTGTGTCCCCACTACTCCCTAGGTTGGCATATTAATGAAAACATATGACCCTTCTCTTTCTGTGATTGGCTAATCTCACTTAACATAATGTTCTCCAGGTCCTTCCATTTTCTTGTAAATGATGTTATTTTGTTCTTTTTTTATTGCTGAGTAGAACTCCATTGTGTGTATTTCCCATAATTTTGAAATCTATTCATCTGTTGATGGACACCTAGGTTGGTTCCATGATTTGGCCACTGTGAATTGTGCTGCTATGAACATGGGTATGCATATATTACTGTAGTTTTCTAGTTTCAATCCCGTTGGTATGATACCCAGTAGTGGTATAGCCGGATCATATGGTGGATCCATTCCCAGTTTTCTGAGGAATCTCCACACTGATCTCCATAGTGACTGAACTAGTTTGCAGTCCCACTAACAGTGTAGAAGAGTCCAGATTTCCCCACATCCTCGCCAACATTTATTGTTGTTTGATTTCTTAATGATTACCATTCTAATTGGGGTTAGATGATATCTTAGAGTAGTTTTGATTTGCCTCTCCCTGACTGC
>PVJS01010607.1:0-47635 GCA_004027185.1 Glis glis | reverse complement strand
GCGGAGGTAGAACGCCCCTGCGTTCAATCCCCGGTACCACAAAAAAAAAAAAAAAATTTAAAAAACAGAAATACTGGAATGTAAGGGAGTATGAAAAGCTACAGAGGAGAAAGTGCTGATCTAGGTGGGAGAGCTTTTCTACCAGTGTCCCTTTTACTGCTATTCTGCAAGCCTGCTGCTCACCTTCATGTGACCCCCTGCAAGGCCTTCATGGGCATGCCACCTGAGCAATTCCACACGACCACACAAAGGACTCTGGGCGTCCCTTAATGCACTGCTGTTGCCTGGTTGCATATGTTAATGATATTTTTAAACAAGGGTGCTAATTTTCATTTTGTAAAAGGCCCTGCAAATTGTATAACTGGTCTTGCCCACCTGGAGAAAGTAAGTCTGCCTTCTGGTACTCTTTTTCAACAGGCTTACTCACTTGACCTGCATTGGCATATCCATTGTACTTGCCACTTCTATTTATTAGTTTAAATGTCTTTGGGTAGCAAATCTGAAGTTACTTGAAGATGCCATTGTGCAGTTGTAATATGTGGAATTTGGAGTCAAAAAATAAGTAAAAGTGAGTTCAACCCATAGTATACATATACACTGAGGCTTAGATCTGAGCACTGTGGCCCAGCTTCTCTGGGCTTCAGCTTTGAGACTACTTTGGACAGCTGTGCAGCTTCCACTCTGCAAGGGAGCTTGTAGATGCAGCCAAGGGACCAAGTGGAGCTGAACTAAACCCCTTGCTGCTCTTCCTAAGCCATTTGTCCTGGCATGCGCATTTGCTATTTGCACAACGGTGCTACAGAGGCTATGGTGGCCCTGCCCAGCTTTCTCATTTTGGCAAATGGCAAGAGTGCTTGCTAGTTACAAAGACTGAGGTGACATATGAAGTGTTTGGTATAGGAGCCACTCAATACCTGTTAAGCCCCTTTCCCAAGAATGTGTTCACTGTCTTAAAAAGACAATGAAAATGTTAGCAGATACCTAAACTCAGAATACTTTATAATATTAGTTAAATAGTGAAGCATACCTGTGTCTTTTTATGTCTATTTACTTATGATGTATTTATACACCATAAGTAATGATGTAGATAAAATGCTTTCTGAGTCTAAATTCCAATTTCTCTTGACTAACACATTTGTGGGGAGCCCCCGGTCATTATCTTTGGTGTTGCTCTTGTGCTGCACTAAAGTTTCTTCCAGAATTCTCCTTGAGGTCAGCATGCATCAGAATGGTCATTTCTGTCCTTGACTTTCCTAGTTATTTCAATGAATACTCAATTCTCTTATATATTCATCTAAACTCTCCTTTTCAGTAGTTTTTGTTCAATGTGGTATTTTGGTAAAAGCATGAACTCTTAAGAGCCAGGCAATCCTGGGTTTGAATTTCAGCTTTTTTCAGTTTCTCAGGGCTGCTATAACAAATTACCATGAACCAGGTGGCTTCAGACAAGAAAAATGTATTCTCTCACAGTGGAAGACAGAAATCTCAAATCAAAATGTTGTCAGGTTTGATTTCTTCTGGAAGCTCCAGAAGAAACTCTATTCCCTGCCTCTCTTAGCTACTGATGGCTGCCTGCCATCCTTGGCCAGCAGATGCATCACACCAAGCTCTACCTCCATCCTCACATCACCTTCTCCTCTGGGTCCATGTCACAAATCTCCCTCTGCCTTTCTTTTATAAGGACACCTATCATTGTATTTAGGTCCCACCCTAAATCCAGGACAATCTTATCTTGACACGTCTGACTTAATTACATCTGTAAAAACACTGAATTATATTTTTCAGACTGAATGATTCAACAACTTAACTATATCACAAAGGTTTCGAGTTTTTATTTATCTGTTTATCTGCTCTGTCTTCCACGGTGTTAGCATCATGCAATGGTAGCCTTGCTCTCTTCGTGCTGGGAAAGCACCTGAAATATTCTTCTCTCTATACCTGCAATTCATCTTATTAAAAGAAAAGGAGAACATGCCAGCCAAGTTCTGGATGCTCTCTGAAATAAGTAAGAAAGGTCATGAAATCTCCCCTTATGTCTAATTCACAATGCTTTGGTTTCCTGCCCATCCCTGAACCAGTCTCGTTGGATCATTTTAATGTAAAATATAAATTTGCCTGAGTTGCCTACACTGGTCCAACCTGGCACAGGATGGATGGCACCTTTGCAGCTGAGGTGCGAGTCAGTACTGCTGAATGCTAATTTGATGTTTTCATTGCTGGAGTTAAGGTCAGCATATAGTGTGTTTGTCTCCAGTAATGCTCAGCAACTATGTTAGGCACTTGAATTTAACCAGGGCTGGAATTTGGCCCAATGGAAAAGGGAGAGAAGGCCAAGGGAGTTAACAGTGTTTTTTCGTGGAAGTGATTATAGAGATGAACCACAGACTCTTAGCTGAGTAAGAGGGAAAGTGATAATATGACAGACAGAGGACAATGATGAAATAGTAGCTTTTATGAACTGGAAGCCTCAGTGGGCTCAAAGAACTGTTTGAGGGTGAGTGGATTGAAGATAGGATGCAAAGAGTAGGACGCTCACCTGCTGAGAGTTCAGTAATGGTCTGGTTATTGTGATGACAGGTCAAATGGCTATGGTGGGGTAGAGAAAGACCCCTGCAGGTGTGCAGGCCATGCGGTGGCGGGTGGTCAGGTGCTCCTGCTCAGCTTACTCTGGGGCTTGCGTACTGTGGCACAGTGAGGTGGTCAGCTGGTGGAGGGCCATCTATCCTCAAGCATGCAAAGCTGAAATACCCTGCCTTCTCCTTCAGCTCCTCCAGTGCAGTGCATAGAAGCAGAAAAGCTTAAGGCTTCTATTTGTGTCTACTTCCCCAGGGGTGTGCCTATAAAGCATGGGTGGCTTTCCCTAGATCTGTGCCAAGTATATTCACTTGGACCATAGCATAACTGAAATGGTCAGGTCATGATGTTTTAAGAGCTTTAAAGTGTAATTTTCTTTTTGCTGGATGCTGATGGTTGATGGATGACTGATTAGAGAGTTAAAAATAAAGAGATAATATGATTGACAACTCATAAATACCAGGGATTGTTGGAAGCACTGAAATCTCTTTAGTGAATTTTGCATATTTTATTTCTGGTGGAGAAAGAAGTGGGGGAGAAAGAAAAGGAAAGAGATGGAGACAGATACAGAGTGGGAGGGAGATGCTCAGAGCAAAGGAAGACAACATTTCCATCTGGGGTTTGTGCTTTTCTGAGTGCCGACTCATTTTGATAGATTATTAGAAAACTCATATTTGCTCATAAATGTGAAAAATAGCAAATGTAAAATTTGCAAATTTATTCCTAAATGTAGTTAAATTCATAAATATTTAGACATTTTCTGTAAAGCTTCTAATTTATAACCTTTACATGAATCTATAATTTGGTATAAAAGCTTCTAAATGCAGTAGTAATGTCACAAATGTCTATAAATATTCACATCTCATTTACAAATGTTCTACAAACCATGAGATGAAGAAATTGTGAATGCAAGCCATTTTTCAGGTGGAATTCTCTCTAGATGAATAGGACAATGAACAACAACAACAAAAAACCTTCTAGAAATAATTTTTGAGACCATGATTTCAGCCTATTGCTTATATAATATAAAATATTTATTCAGAAAAAATAGGAAAAGTTATGGTTGCAATTAAAAATGAATGAGCAGATTCAAATATAAGAATTAAAAATTAAGATCTTAGAAAAATTAGGATAAGGTTTCCAAAGAATCCAGACAATATCAGATAGTATGGTGAGATCTTAAAGAATTTTCTGAAAGCTCAGTTTTTTCATCTGTAAAATGGTAATAGTACCTTCTTCCCAATATTTTTTTCTTTTTAATAGTCAGGACTGTGCAAGTAACAAATGCTCATCTCAAAAGTGATTGAGACAACAGAAACAACAATGTAATGGCTGACATTCCAACAACCTTCAAGTCTGTCTATACACAAAGGCTGAAATTGGGAGTCAGTCTCTCTCTCTCTCCCCTCTGTCTGACACACACACTCACAAGGCATAGTCCCACTTTTGCTCTCCTTCACGTTTTCTCTCCCCATGGCTCTGTTCCCTCGCCTCTTTCCTGGTAGACCCTGATGGCTCCTGACCTTTCTAGGCTCATCCCATTCCTTCACAAAGTGACCCCAGAAGAAAGAGAGGTTTTCTTTCCCTGTTATTTTACCCTAGCTCCACTGGCAAATGATCAGAAGACCGACTTGGATCATTGGCCAGCCCCTGAACCCATCACCATGCCAGCAGAACAGAATGCATCACTCAACCATATCTGCATCCCACCCCACTCCTGCAGCTGGGGTAGGGGCTGGAGGGGACTTGGGGTTATGTTGATAGAGAGTGGGAAGCACTGGATCTGGTATAGGTGCTGCCTCCAGTACTAGAGGGGGATGGATGCTGAGCAGGCAAAAGGCAAACATGGTCTTGATATGTGCTTAGTGGATAAAATTATGCAATGTATGAGAGGCAGTGTCTAGCACATAGTGAGTCCTCCGGTTGTCTCCATCCTTAGTCACTGCTTTCTATTGCTACTGAGTGTTCTCACCATAGGTAAATAAGAATACAGGAATTAAAGTAGGAAACAAAGGAGCCAAGAACAGATGTTCCTGCTCAAAAGTGTCCAGAGAGTCTCAGGAAATCTCAAATTAAAGAAAATCAAATATTTTCCCTTGATTCTTCTAATAACACCTACCCTGGTCATGCATAGCTATCCCAGGAACACAAAGCCTCTTCCATGTTCATGGTGCCAGGAATTCAGGGAGAAATCCTTCTGTGCTTGTTGGAGATAGATAATCAATACACAACTGTGAAGCAAAGATTTTGTTTCTTATCACTTGTTTCATCTATTAGAAACCCTCTTACATGGAGTCAAGTTCTGTATTTCTTGGGTTTGGTGATACTACCACTGCTCCATAGCAGGAAATGTTGATGCTTCATGTTATTAACTGCATAAAATTAGGAAAATATTCTTATGCCCTCTTCAAAATGTGCTCAGCTTGATACTTACATTATTCGACTTAACCCTTTCCAACACCTTTTGCTGCCCTCTAGTAGTATATATCTTACCCTAATTTATTGAATAAACCAGTATCATAATTGCTTTCCCTTTTTTCCAAAATGTAGTTTTTTCAAACTTCAAAAAGCTCCTTCTACTGTTAATATTCCATCAAAAAGTTTTTGTTTTTGTTGTTGTCGTTTGCCCACCAAATCCATACTCTCCATTTTATTATGTTAAATATTCCTGCTTCCACATCCGAAGTGTCAGCTTTCCACTATGAAAGACTATAATCTTTTTAGTCTGTCCCCTTAAGAAAGCCTCTATCCCTTTAATCCTTATAATTGCCCTTCCCTGAATTGTCTCTGCTACTGTCCATTTTTATTAAGGCATGGTGAGCGGAATGCTTGCAATAATGTGGTTTGGTAAAAATAGATGCTTGTGGCTTTGCACAAAGCATAGACAGAATTTGAACTGGGTTTGGATTTGCCTTTAATATGTGTGTGTGTTATGTGTCCCTCTTAGTGATTAAGATTGTTGTTTTGGCCCAAAGTCACACCATAGTTTTAACTGTTGGCTCCCAAGCCCAAATAACCTTCAATCTTTTAAACTTATCTGCTATTTCTAATGTATCTTCCTATAGACTCTTTATGAAAATAAGTTGACCCCTTTCTTTGTGTTCCCACTATTTCTTCTGAAAATAGGGTTATAGTTGGTACCTATTCCACAGGGTTAAATGGACAAAATTTTGTACAGTATGTAGAGAACACTAACAAGTTCCCTGGCCCATGGAAAGCCCTCAATAAACATTTGCTAACATTATAGTGTTGATTATTACCAATATAGCTTAGTTGAAGTTTAAGAACCCTCTCATGAAATCAGTGTTTGACCCTTTGTTTGAATGATTTGTCCTTAGATTATAGCCTTAAAAACTGGAAGATTTTCAGGGGTGAAGTGTCTGCATATGAAAGTAATAAAGAGGTTATTTTTCTTTTCATTTTTGCAGACAAAGATTTGGCTTAAAAATGACACAAAACAAAAATTAAGAGTTGGACTTACCAATATCCAATAAGTCAGGGGTTTAAATAATAAAAATGTGGAGACAACTAGTTGAAGGTCAGTTGAGAAGTTGGCATAGTCTATAAATATTGGCCTTGCCTTTGGTTTTCAGTTTCTCTGTAATATAAAAATTGTCCTTTAAGTCATGGCATAGTCTTTCTTGGAATCCTTATTTTAATTCAGTAACATTTATATTCCAGGAGTAACAGCAAATCTGCTGATTACTTATGAAAGCAGAGAAAAAAACATTTGCAATTACAGTCAAAATTAAAGTTATTTTCTAATCTTCTCATCTTTTTTAAGGAATGAGAAACTTTAAATATGGTCAACGTAGCACATTTTAAGTGTCAAACTTACTGAATTTTTCTATGCCAATTGAATAATAATTTTCTGTAAAAACAGTGAGCATTCTACAGATTTTTAAATCATTTGACCTGTTTAATAAAAGTTGAAAAATTCCTCTTGTGTAAGTACCATTGCATAATGTTGTATGCTGAGCTATTAAGATATATTTAGTAATTCCATTAGAACTGCACCATCGAGCAGGGCAGAGCATATGGAAAGAAGTTGGTGAAAAACTGATTAAACATTTATATCAAGTACATTTTGATTTAACTCACATAAATAATTCATTTTTATGTTTTCTTTCTTTCAAAATAAACCTTTTTGACACCTGCTGTGCTAAAAATAAAGCTAGCATGGTTGTAATAAAGAAAGTCTTAAAGCGTGCAGCAATGACATCATCTGGTACCCATGCAGATACTAAATTATCGGCACATAAGTGTAGGAAAGTAAGACTTGACATTATTTATTATTTATTCAGTGCCTCAAAAATTTGCTGCGCTTAGTGGCAAGGAAAGCACCTGGCTGAATTTGAATATGGAGTTTGTCTGGAGAAAAGCTAAAAAAGAAAGCCCTCATGAAGGCACAGAAGAGAATGTATGAGAGAGCCATGAAGGTACTGAATCCCATTATTTCCTCTGAGCATGTGAATTAAGCTGAGAGACAGGGTGAATGATCCAATGCAAAGATCCTGAGAAATGGCAGAGCCCTTTACACCGGAAAGGGAGAGAGAGAGGTACAAAGATGATAGCACATGGCAAATCATCATTTTAGAGCACCAGTTTCCAGAATAGGAGATAAATACTACTTGAAAGTTGGTGCTAGGCAGTCCATAGGCATGGTATTAAATACCATCAAATCGTCAAAAAACCATTCTCCTTGATCCTCTCTCAAGCTTTTTAAGTCTAGGAGTAAGTCTCAAGTTAGAGCTACTGTCCTTCTACCACCCTTGTCATACTGTCCAATTTCTCTCTCTGTCTCTCTGTCTTTCTCTGTCTCTCTGTCTCTCTCTCTGTCTCTCTCTCTCTCTCTCTCTCTCTCTCTCTTTCTCTCAACAAAGAAACAAGACCTAATTCCTAGAGCTTTGGGGGCAGTAAACATAGTGGATAATATTACCAAACTAAAATTTGGCAATATTCCTTTGTTCTAATTTTATCTACTTGTAGCAAATATTAGTTTTCCATACACAGGATGATATAAACATTTTGGCAAAAACATGAATTTACTTAATGAAAATTGCTATGTGTAGAAGAATAGACCACAGCAACAGCCCAAAAGGGGGATATATTTAGGCAGAATTATAACAATACTTGCAAATCTAGCCCCCAACAGCTGGTTGGTACTGGTTGGTTCTACCAAAGAGTAAACTAGAAAATGAGTGTAAAGAAGAATTTCTCTGTTTTTACCTTATTGTGAACTACAAATATACAGTGGAGTTATAATGATTAGCATAGCAGAGTCTCCTTAAGCCAACCCTTCCCATGCCAGCCGGAAAGGCATAACTGATTGTAGGGTTGATTAATGGAGATCCCATTAAAGAAAACTTACCCGTTCTGGGGGAAGACTCATAAAAGCATCACAGTTAATGGCAGGAAAGAACACCTCCCATTTGGTGCTTGCAAACGTGGATAGCATCTGCTTAACCAAATATTTGCATAAGGTAGTTTTGTCGTGAGAGATTCATTTAGAGAATGATTTTCCTTCATCTTGCACTCTCTCAATCTTTCAAAAATAAAATTTGGTATAGTAATTATCATGTCTATTCGAGCATGGTGTTAGCACACTTTCTCTGGTCTACACTAGATCAGTTGGAAAGGAGGATGCCCAGGATTAGGCTCACAGAAGTATTGCAGATGTTTTCCTTTCTGTTCCTGGATGAAGACTTAGTAGGAATGACCATCAGGGAAAAAGTGAAAATATTACAATTTGAGCAATGCTGGACTTTAAAAAATAAAAATATCAGGTTACATTTAATGTTTAAAATAGTTTTTTTCCATGATTAGAGAGTTAATGCATTTTCATTTTTTAAACTTTTAAACCATAAAAGAGTAGAAGTAAATGTACTATAATCTCATGACACAATGACAAACACTGTTAATATTGTTCTGTGCATTTAAAGATGGGATTAGGGATTTTGTTTGTGTGTGATTCTGGGGATTGAACCCAGAGGCAGTCTACTTCCATGCTACACCCCCAGACCTATTTTGTCTTTTATTTTGAGACAAGGTCTTGCTAAGTTGCTGAGAGCCTTGCTAAGTTGCTGAGGCTGGCTTCAAAGCTGCAATCCTCCTGTCTCAGCCTCCCAGATACTGAGATTATGGGTATGCACCATCATGCCTGACTTCCCTATGGGACTTTAAAATTCCATGAAAAAAATTCCATAACAATGAATATTCTTCTTCAGAAATAGTTTGCAAACTGAAACTACTTTTAGGCAGTGGGTACAAAAGACATTGAATTTTCTGGACCATTTTAATGAGGGTAATTTAACTTCTGTATTATTTCCATGCTAGGATTTCACATAAGATTTCATTTGGTTTAAGAAGTCTGATAATACTTTCCACAATCAATGGTTTTCATGGCTCTATAATTTCCATAATTCAACCAATTCTCTATTTTTAAAATTGTGGTTGTTTTAATTTTTTAATATTATGATAAACCTCCATCAAAAATTTCATGCATATATATTTAGGAACATAAATATGACATTGAAATGGAATTTCATGGGCAAAGAGTATGAGCACATTAAGGTTAATTTCCTGGGAAATTAAATATCAATTTTCTCTCCTGTCAGTGGTATATGAGTATGTGCGCGTGTGTGTGTGTGTATGTGTGTGTGTGTGTGTGTGTGTGTGTGTGTGTGTTTATTGCAACTTTATCTTCATCAAGTATTACATTCTGTTGACTTTTGGTCAAATAAAAAATGTTCTATTTATGAAAATGTTTAAGTGTAAATAAGAACATTCAACAAATAAAGAGCTTAATATTATTTTTCAAGTAGTGCTCATACTTGAATGGGATCTGGAGAGCAAAATTACAATGATGTAGGAAGTCATGCTTTCCTAATGAGCACTCCTCTTCTGTTATGTATGACTGTTTATATAATGCCTCCTTCTTCTAGAATATGAAGTAGAAGTTCAAGGTGTCATTCCATCCTCTGATGTATGTACCGAATGTAAAAAATATATATTCTGCATAGCCATCAATAAGGTATGGGTTACACATTGTCTACACATCTCTACTCCAGCTAATGGGTGTTTATATAATGGACTCATTCTGTCTTCATTAGTGGCCAGAATTAATCACTCCTCCACAAATAACACTTTCTTAGTACTTGTGTTTCCTCCATAATATTGATATTCTGCTCTGGATTATAACTCTTTGTGTACATGTCCCCTCTCCTCCTGCCCTCCTGCCCTCCTGCCCTCCTGCCCTCCTGCCCTCCTGCCCTCCTGCCCTCCTGCCCTCCTCCCCTCCTCTCCCTTCCTCCCTTCCTCCCTTCCTTCCTTCTTCCTTGGTACTGGGGATTGAATCCAGGGGCATTCTACCTCTAAGCTACACCCCAAGTCCTTTTAAGTTTTTATTTTGAAACAACTTCTCACTAAGTTGTTGAGGGTCTCACTAAGTTAGTGAGGCTGGCCTCAAACCTTCAATCCTTCTGTCTCAGTCTTTTTTCTCTCTTTCTAAACCCCATCTAATTTATCTGTGAACTCCCCACAATTGTTAATGAAATAACAAAGTATGACTCATACATCAATAAACTAATTTATTTATTCAATAAATATTTAAAACTCACCTCTTATGTGCCTGAATCATGACAGCCATGTTATAATCACAGTAACAAGTAAGAGGAGTGCTGTTCCTGCCATCATGGCTTTCAATAGTATGCAGTAGACCAATATTAATGAACTACTTAAATATTTATAGAATTCCAATTGACTTAAGTGCCGTGAAGGTGCTGGGTCCAAGGAGAACACATCAGGGTGGGTTTGGTGATGGCAGTATGTTTCTGGTTGTGGGAAGCTAGACATGCATGGAAGCTATTGTTGAATTAAAATTAATACAGTGATATTGAAACAAGAAACATAATCAATTTTATTACTGTGTCTCTAATCTGAGCAGTCAAATAAATATGTGCATTGAAACTGAATTATTGATGAGGTAGAGACACCTGATTTGTTTTCATTAATAGCATTTGATCAGTATATAGCTTTTCACTATAAAGTTTTTTCAGGTATCAAATATTTTGTCACGCACACACACACACGGATACATAAATTAGTTACTCTTCAAAGTTGTAGTCACGTAGGGGGTTGGTTCTGTTTTTACAGTAATAGGGAGCTCCTTGTCAGATGTTGTCTTTGGATTTAGAAGTTTCACCAAATTTTAATCTTCACTCTTCTTTTTTATGTTCATTCATTCATTTATTTTTATATACTTTCATTGGTGCATTATAGTCTCACATCATAATGTACTTTAGAGTGAAAGGGACGTACATGCACATAAGGGGATGAGAGAGTGATTGACCTGAGGTCCCATTTTGTTGAGATTCTTCAATATCATTCTCAAGCAATCAAAATCTTTGATTGGGTAAGATGCTAGAATCATTGGACCATCCATCCCCAGAATTCTTCTTGGGCTTTGTTGTCATTCCTTGGTAACTTCACATTTCCTAATTCTGCTTAGGTTCCAAATATCTTCTCACTCAAAACTCTAATATCACCTGTGACCACCTCATTGTCATGCTGTGATATGTGTTCTGTCTGAGCTTCAGTTCTAAACTTTATCTGGAATATAACTGATGGAAGGAACTGTGGCTGGTGACATGAGATAACATCATGATTCTAATATTCGAGTCAGATGATCTGCACATTTCCTGTGTTATATTTTTAGGCTATCACTAGGTGGGTTTTTTTCCTTCACAAAATAAAACATGTTTTTATTAAAATTATATACAGAATATACCTTTGCCCTGAGTCCTTCTGCATATTTATTTTATTGCAAGGTTTGTTTTCTTAGTGAAACACAAGGGAGGGAACTGCTAAATTGAGATATTAGCTTTTATGATGTTCATTAAATGACTGTGAGTGGAGAATCAGGAGATAGAAAATCTGGTAGACTTCTTACTGCAAGGACTAACTCTCAACAGCGATTCTTGCGAGTTACTTTTATCTGAGTAACATAGTGGTCACTGGCTGGACACTCTTATTTTTCCTTCATTACCAATGCACATAAAACAGTGTGTTTGCATTTCAGTGCACCACTGAATATTTCACAGAGGAAAACTCTACACTTATTTTATATCACTACACATAAAAATGTGATGCTAGCAGATAGCAGACATATATAGGTTAATATTTACTCTCCGTTCAGAAATTATAGGCTTACTGACATAGCATATTAAACAAAAGAAAAAGCCCTTCTACCCTCACTCTTTATGGAACCCACTTTATGTCAAGCTTTCTTTGCATGTATAGTAAATCAATTAAAATTAATTTCAACTATGAGTAACAGAAACTAATTCAATATGTCAGTGGCCTAAATATTATTGACATTTATTTTTCTGTTTCAGTAACTTTAAACTACAAATCTATAATATTTGATGTACTTTCATTTTCATATTCTTTTTTATTCCAATTACAATTCTGGGATGGAAGCAGAATAGATGCTAAAAAATGAATAAGTCGAGGTCAGATGAGTTTCAGTATTCACTAGCTCAAAAGGGAAATACTTAACTTTAAGTTAGATTGGAAGCACAGAGTCCTTCTGTCTTCTGACCTATCAAATCATTAGAAAAAGAGATCTGAGTCACCAACATGTAGATCATGCCTGACCTGGATAAGGCTCACTTACAGGGGTAGTAGAGTGAATATAAGATTTTCCAATACCTCAGTGTTGCCCAATAAAGATGCCATCAGTGAGCATTTGACTAAACCTCCTGCTGCCAATCTTGTCCAACAGTAGTGTTAAAAGGTTTTCTCCATTATTGATTATTGATATTAATATTGACATTTATGAAAGAGTTTGCAAACTGCATCAAGTTCCTTACCATTACTCAAATTTTTAGATGGAATTGATAGGGAAACAGAAAAAGGAAAAAGAGTATGGACACTGGGGTCAGACATAATTAAATATGGCTCTGATTTCACTCCTTCCTTGCTATATAACCTTGAACAAATCACTTAACCACCCTGTCCTTTGGCTCATAGTATTTTTATGCTCATCTGATGAGATAATGTGTGCCTTCACCTAGCTTATAACATGACAGTATGAAGGCACTCTCTAAACAGTAACTATTATTATTCAAAGAAGGCCAAGGAAGAATCTATCCATTGCATCTCTTTTGCTGAACTCAAGTCTAGAAACAAACAGAAAGAGGTCAAAGAAGTTAAGGGATTCCAGATGTAGCCATAGCCACGGGGTTGCAGAAGGTTGTCTGATAGCCTGGATGCCAGAAGGAAAGTGGGAACCAGAAAAAAGAAAAACTACACCTCTCAGCCCTGCTACTACTTGGTCCTCTCTTTTTTATCTTTGAACTACTTAATAAACACTAATTAACCCCACGCCCTGTGAGAGAGACTTGCCCAGAGCGCCATGCTCTTCAGAACTATGCACATCTCCAGTAATTGACTCAATTATCCTAGTTGCCTAGGACATCAGTAAAGCATTCTTCCACCAGCATCTGAGGGCCATAGAGAAAAACTTGCAGGGATATACCTGTATCTGACCTCATGAAATAGAGGATGTAGTACAAGTGCTACAAAGAAAAGATCCTGACTTAAATAAGTAGAAGTGTGATGGAGCCAATGTTATTCATTGATTATTATAGAAAAAAAGCGAACAAGCAAAAGCTATCAATTGAAAACATCATAACCATGGGTACACTCATCTGTGTAAGACAGGTGTTTGATCAGGCATAGATGTATAAGCACCCAGGTGCTCAAAACTTGTGAGTTACTGTAAAGTCCCTTTACTGCCTCTCTGGCCAAAGCAATTGCAAAGAATCTTTTCAAGCTGCAACTGCAATATTAAAATTTTACCTCTAGCATTAAGTCTGCTTTTAAGCTCCTGCTGTCTCAAAAGACCTCTTGCATATGTCTGCTTTAAAAGAGTTCCATGCTTATTTTTCCATATTTATCCACCTCCAGTAGATTTATTTTCCTTGAAGGCAGGAACTAAGAGTCCATGGCTTGATTCCTCCCCCACACAGAGTGCAGTTAAGCCTTCTGCATCTGGACTGCCACTGTCTTCTTTGTACAGACCTTCTCTGTCTATGTGACCATTCTCCTGGGTTCTTGCTCCGCCCGCTTATGGCCTCTGTTCATGTTCTTCCATAACCTTGACTACTTTTTCTTTTACTTCTATTGTTCATCCCTATTTGAAGGCCCAATTCTAACATCAACTCCTCCATCACTAATGGCCAGATTAGTCTATGCACAAGTCTATTCCCTTTCTTGGAATTTGATTATGCTGCCTTCTGTAACATTCAGATATTCCCAGTTGCTTCTTGATTGCTGGCTTTACCTCTGCAACCTGCTTCAAGGAAAAAGATGTTTGTCTCTCACTGATTGATTCAGAAAATGTATTTCTATTGTTTTCCCCAGTTGGCTTACCAGCATATGATAGGAACATAGTAGACACTCAATAAGTACTGTTTGTTTGTTCAGACCAACTATAATTCCAACGTGGGTCTAATCTCTAGTAAAATCTTTTTCTTGGACTATAATAGGAAAGTTATTTTAGTTTTAGGTTGCATTTGCTTTATATATTTTACTGTGCCTTTCTTATTCAAATAGAATGGCCTTCTTTTGGCCATTAAAAGTAAGAGAATATATGAAAAATATATGTAGATATGAAATATATATGTATGGGGGTATATAATATAAACATATATGCATATGTATAAATACATGTATATATATATATACTCATATGTGTATATGTATATATATTTGTTTGTTTTGTTGTTGCTGTGACACATGTTTTCTGTTTCTGTACCAAGTAATTAGCATTGCTCCTCTGATCTACCTGCTGCTCACCTCTCTCTCTGCCACTCTGGTCCTTGCCCCTATTTTCTACATGCTGACTTCTTTAAGTTTCTCTAACTTTTCATGCCTTCTCTGATATTTTGGTCCTTATGCACAAGCTGTAGAATCTATAAGAATTATCCCCAAGTGTGGCTCTCTGACATATCCTTTCTTCCATCTAGTTCTGACTTATCTTTCAGGATTCATCTTTAAGGTCACTATTTTTAGAAAACCTTTCCTGATACCATAGCCTAAGGAGCTATAAGCTCCAAGAGCATGACAAACTTCTTGAGTGGTCGGATGTCATCCTGTGTCAATGCCTGGATTCTGAGCTTGAGGAGGCTTGTTTCTGTCTTGTTCTCCTCTAATATCCCTGTGGCCACCACAGCACCAGACACAGATGTGTTGTTTATTAACTATGGGTGAATGGGTGGATTGACTTAGGGCATTTATGTGAGGGCCATGGAGCTCTGCCTCTACCAACTGATCCAAGGAGAGGTTCCATTGTTCCTAATGTATCTATGTAATTCAAGTTACTTTTATTTTTTAAGTTGCAGAATCTCCCAGTGTATAACACTAAACTGGATTGAACAAATTCTGGCAAGTGTTCTATTTTCTAGAACAACATAGTCCTTTTAGGATGGATGGCCCATTTTCTCTGAACATTTTCCAAGTGTGTGCCCATTTAAATATTTATTTGGAAGTGTCATTTGTTTTCAAAAAACTTATTTAGAAATTAATTCTGAGTGCAAATTATGGCTGTGTGATCCATTTCGACAAAAGCAAGCTGGTTGCCCAGTTACCATTTCAAATGAGCTCATAAAATAGTGCTTTGTAATATCACTTTCATCCGGTGTTTACTGTACCTGGCAACTGTCCTTGTTGTATACTTCAGAAGTATTTAGATAGAATGTGGCTACTAATGACCAAAGGACCATACTACTGGCTACATAGGATTAGAGGCGAGATCAAGGTAATTTGGTCCTCATATCATACATCTCAGTGTGTGAGAGCCAAATGTAGCAAACTTGGTGGAGTTCCTTTTATGTGCATGTGTGCTTTTCTAGCCTGGAATATTTTATTTATCCGAATCATATAAGGGCTACTTAACACTATAGGAAATGCTGTCATATTTGGTTCTGCTTCTTATAACTTTCAGAAAAAAGGAGCAGAAACACAGCGAGGACATCAGCAGGGCACCGGCTGGGTGTACAGGTGGACAGACAGCCGCGCAGCGCTTCTGCAGCTGTGTCTCTCTGGCAGGCAGCGAGGGCTCCTCAGCTGCGTGCAGAGCCCAAAAATAGACACTTTCCCTTCCCTTCCTTTCCTGACTCACCTCAAATATAATGAGACTTTCAGCTTACAAAAAAGCACAGCTTTTTTTTATGCTAAAAAAAATCACCTGATAATATTAGAAGCCAAGGACAAAATGGAGATGGTGTCATTTCTTCTCCAATGGGCCCGACAAACATGGCCCATGGGCCTGCTCTGTGCCACATCCTTTTCTCCCCAGGGTTCTTGGAGTCTTATTTTAAAAAAAGAAAAGAAAAAATAGCTACCCTTCCCAAGTCCTTTTAAAAAGAATTGAAGATATTTCTTAATGTATAATGTTATTCTTAGCTATAATTACCCCACTATGCTACAGAACACTGGAACTTATCCCTCCTAACTAACTGGAATTTTTGTATCTGTGAACCATCCGCTCCCTATTCCTGCCTGCTCTCTCCTTAGCCTCAGATAACAATGATTTAATTCTCAACTTTTTTTTTAACTCTGCATTTGTCTTTCTGTACCATTAAAAATAAAACTTAAAATGAAGAAGAGTTGAAAGGAGCATCTGTATGTACAAGTTCTAGTACATAAAGAATAATTCTGTTTCTCCTTTTCTTTTTCTTTTTCCTCTCTCTCTCTCTCTTTCCTTATAGTAGAGCCTGACAAGGCACTTGCCAATTGTTTACACCCTTGGGCATACAGCTGGTCCACACATCCCAGCCTCCCTTGTGTTTAAAAGCAGCTCTGAGATTGGACCCTGGCCAAGGTAATATGGTAAAGGTGTTGTGCACCCCTCTTAGACCTGGCCAATGAAACCTGTTCAACCCTGCACACTCTGCCCCCTGCCTGCAGGGACTGTGTCTTTGAATGGAAGTCTTTGAATGGAAGAATCCCAACTAGAAATCCTACTGACCATGGCTGGACTGTGACCTAAGCAGGAAATCATGTCCTATGAAGGCACTGGGCTCTAGGGTGGTTCATTGCAGCAGTTAACTTGCCCTGACAATTATGTGCTCCTTAACCTCTGTGACCTTTGCAAACTCATGAACATGGCCACCATGAAGAACAGCAGCACTCAGTGGGGAAGCTAGCGTGCAGCCATGATGGGAAGGGTGGAGCCAAGCCAGAGCAGCTGCCCCTCCCCAGCCGGACCCTGACCTTTTGAAATAGTGAGAGTGAGGACAGGAACAGAGAAGGCCTGTCTCCTGCTCTTCTCTCCCCATGCAGCCTGGATATCTTCAAATTGTCCTGACAAATGTTTGTACCCACATACACATTGATAATGTTGACATGTCTTACCCAAGAGGCCACTCTTTGCATGTCCTTCTCTTGCCCCCTTCTATACAAGAACATTTTCTTCAATGCTGAGAGTAGATGTGTTTGGTCTCAGACCCTCAGGACCATCATAGCCTTATGGAGCCCAAAAATGTGTTTGCAAAACTTGTGTCTTCACTGGGCATACGTATAATTCTTTTCTTAAGCTGAAAAATATGTCCACAAAGCAAAAAAAGAAAAAAAAAAGGAAAGGAAAAATCAAGTGTAGATTTGGCAACAATTCAGCTAATCTGTTCATCATAGCCAGAGAAACCAGGTAATTCAAGCTGATAAAGCAAATTCACTTAGATAAGGCCTTTTCAGATAGGGCTGTGCAGGGACCTCTGCCTGTTGTAAGATGTTGAGTTATTGATGCAAAGCTTTATTTTCTGGAGAAGTACAAGTGTAGAAGTACTCTGCAGCTTGAAATTACCTTTACTGTCCCTCCATAGCTTTGGGCATTCAGATCCAAGAAAGGAAGCAGCCATTTCCATTCTGAAAAGGGATGGTTTCAGCTGCTAGCTGTAAAGCTTTCTCTCAGAACCAGGAAGGAAAATCCTAACTTTTCTTCTCACTCATACTATGGCCCAAACATTATCTCAGCCACAGTAGCACCGTCTGACCTTCAGCACCTGCACTGGTGAAGCTCTCAAATTCAGTTTTAAAAATCAACTTTAAACTTGGCTTGGTGGCCCATGCCTGTAATCCCAGTACTTGGGAGGCTGAGACAGGAGGATCGCAGGTTTGCGGTCAGCCTCAGCTACTTAGTGAGGCCCTCCGCAACTTAGTGAGACCCTGTTTCAAAATTAAAAAAAAGTAAAATAGGGCTAGGGGTGTAGCTCAGAAGTAGAATGACCCTGAATTCAATCCCTAGTAACACACACACACACACACACACACACATCAACTCTGAAATTTTCAAAGAGCTACAAGATGGGGATGGGATGGGAAAAATTGGAGATTAGAATCTAAAAGGGCCTGTGGAGGAAATAGTGGAAATTTCAACTGTCTTGTGTGTGCACAGCTGTCCTTTTGCTAATAATTCCACCCAGGAACATCTGCGTAGGGCCTCACCACACCCAGGGTGCAGGCCAGGGCTCAGCAATGCATGCCATGATGTGGGTTTATCCGTGTCTGCGTTCTCTCCTGTAACTGTGTCTGGTTCCAAATGGAATTTCTGGTGATCCAGAAACAAAGTAGACTCCTTTCTGGGAAGCTGTAATAAGGGGATTAAGAAACTATATAGGCCTATGAACATTTTCCATGTTCCTTAGAAGTGGACCAGACTTGTCCTTAATCAAATTTAATCAACCCATCTGAGGCAGATCAGAGAGGAGATGCAGACTGGGATGAATGCTAATGCTGTGGGGGGCACCAAGGGCCTTACTGATAATAGGCGAGAAAGCCTCTTCTTCCAAACGTGAGAGATGCTCCACAGAGCAGGGCCATATGTCTACTGCAATCTGTGGCCTTATGGACAGAGAACTCTCTAGACCCCAAGGCACTATGTTGAACATGGAACAAAACTGACAGTGCCAAAGGGTGAAAGGCATTCACTGTGTTTCAGAGACAATCCAAGTATTTTTAGTAACAAAAGTGTTGGCAAATGAATGCACCACGGGTGTTGATTGTTTTCTACACTATTTGATCGAGGATAAAGAAAAAATGAGTTTTGGGAATTTTTAAAAATGGGTAACTGTAATATTAAGGGAATCATTTTCTTTTAAACTACAAGAACACTACATATTCACATAGTTAGGATTCCTGGGGAGGCTGTACGCACACCTGAGAAAATTGCCATTTTCCCAATAATGTTTGATACTTTTCTTCAAAGAGTGCCTTCAGAAACTATGGCATGCTTTACTAAATACTCAAGGGTGAGCAGCCACTCTGTGTACATAACATGGATTTCATTTTTTTTTCAAAATAGCCCAAAGTTGTAAACCTATGTGTACCGATTAAGGAATGAGATCAAAGAATTGCATTTGGTGGTGGAAAAACTTATGTAACTTTAAAAGTAGCAAAATTAAACTGGGGGGGCTAATTTACAAAGTGGCTCTAAAACCAGAGATCTCATAGGAATTTTTAAAATGCTTTGCAAAAGGGCAGAATGGCAGAATAAGTGGCTAGCTCCCAAAAATGATCTGACAGGCAAATGTTTATTTGGGTGTTTATATTCTGGCACATCATTTAAAAGATCAGTGCAGTGGAGTTTGAAGATGGCTGCTTGACATGCACTTTCAATACAGAAGGACAAGGAATCTGGACAACCTCCTGCCGAGGACAACAAGGAAAGGGTAAAAGAATATTTTTTAAAAGAATTGCTTGAAGGCACTAGAAAGCCAGTAAGGCATGGAAGGATTACAGGGTCAAGATTTTAAAGAAGACAGACATTTGGAGAGAGTATGCTACTGAATTTAAGGCCACATTTCCCTAGCAGCATCTGCCAGTTCAAGGCAAGATGGCTACGCCATGCTCACAAATATTTTTGGGGAGATAGAAGGGCTCAAACTAGAAGAGAGGGGCTGCTCATGGTGATGAGAAAACACCAATGCTAGCTGGGCACAGTGGTGCATGCCTGCAATCCCAGCTCTTGGGAGGCTGGGACAGGAGAATCACAGGTTCAAGGCCAACCCCAACAACTAAATGAGATCCTGTTTCAAAATAAAAAATAAAACAGGGCTGGGGGTGTATCGCAGAGGTAGAATGCCCCTGGGTTCAATCCCCAGTATGACAAAACAAAATACAAACAATACTTTGGGTTAAAATCCCAAATCTCTCTAGGAATAAGGATAATAGGAATGGGGTAAACCAGAAGTAGATGACATATCAAAGAGACTGAAGCTCAGATTTAAATAATGTAAATCTTTGAAAATAGAATAAAATAAGACTGTATTGCTGGTGCACATAGCTTCTTCCTAAGACTCATTATGAGTCAACTGAAGGGTAAGATGGTAGCAGTACAGGGCTAACCTTATCTCTATACCATTTTATATGTAATATACAGCACTTGGTCAAAATGGCCAGGCACATGAGCAGATAAGAAAATAAAGGGAAAACACAGACTACAGAAACATTTTAAACTATAAAGACTTTGGAATAGCTATGTGTGATATATTTAAGGAAATAGATATTATTGGGGAGCTCACCAGAGATCCAGCAACTATAAAAAATTAATCATATAGAAATTAAGAACTCAGTGGTGGTAACAGCATATTAGAAACAATTGAAGAATCAATAAGTAAACCAAATGATATATTAGAAGAAACTATCCAAACTGAACAATGGAGAGTAAAAAGAGTATAAAATAAAAAGAAAAGAAAAGGTAAGTCACACAGAGGATAGTATGAAAAGGTCTAACAGATATGAAATCAGAGTTGTAGAAATAAAGATGAGAGAAAATAGGGTGTAAGTGATCAATAACAAAATTATAATAGCTGAAGATTTTCCCAAACTGAATAAAAACATCAAGCCAAAAATTCAAGAAACACCAAAAACACAAAGAAGGATTAAAAAAAAAATCACATCTAGATAAACTGCTAAAATCCAGCAGGAAAACTAGGAAGAATATCTGAAAAACAGAAAGAATAAAGAGAAAACTTAAAAAGAATAATGTGGCTGACAACCATTTTGTGGAGGAAATATAAAAAGATAACATCTTTAAAGAAAATGATTGCCAATTAAGAAATCTATAGCCTGGGAAAATGCCCTTCAAAAAAGAAGATAACATAAATATTTTTATTTTATTTCTAGGTCACTAATAAGTTTTTATTTTAAATGACACATAATGATCACACATATTTATGGTGGATAGTGTGATAATTTGATACATATATAATATGTAATGATCAAATCAAGGTAATTAGTATATCACCTCAAATATTTAGCATGTATCTATGGGGAGAACATTAAAAATCCTCTCTTCTAGCTATTTTAAAATATAAAAGAAATGATTGTTAACTATTAAATAAAAGAAATCGAGAAAATTCATCACTAATAAACATGAACTAAAATAAACACTACAGGGTATATTTCAGGCAGAAGGAAAGAAATCCTAGATGGTAAGTGGTAGATTCAAGGAGAATTAAACAAAAACATCACTACCAACAACATAGAATAAATATAATATATGGAAAAACACCAACTTAATGCTAACTGTAATATATATTGCTAATAACATGGAATTTAAAATATAAAGAGAGCTGGACGTGGTGGCATACACTTGTAATCCCAGTACTTGGAAGGCTAAGACAGGAGGATAACAAGTTCACAGCCAGCCTTAGCAACTTAGTAAGACCCTGTTTCAAACTAAAAAAAATAAAGTAGGGCTGGGGTTGTAGCTCAGAGGTAGAATACCCTTAGGCTCAATCCCAAGTACTGCAATAAATAAGTATAAAATGTACAGATAATTTAAATGCTAAGAAATTCAATGATCTTTAACTGTTCTAAGGTCTTCACGCTGTGAATGGTAAAACTAGTCATTCATACAACAACTTGGATAAATCTGAGATATGTATAGATAAGCAGTGAAAGAATAAGAAAAGCCAGGCATGGTGTCACATGCCTGCAATCACAGTACATGGAAGGCTGAGACAGGAGGATCTCGGGTTCAAAGCCAGCCTGAGGGAGGATCTCAGCAACTTAGTGAGACCCTGTTTCCAAATAAAAAATGAAATCAGTCTAGGAATGTAGCTTGAAGGTTTAATGGTCCTGGGTTCAATCCCCAGCACCAAAAAAAAAAAAAAAAAGAAAAGCTAATAGAAAATAATTCTAAATGAAAACAGGGAAGAAAAGAAAGAAAGTATATAAGAATAAGCAGGACAAATAAAAATAAAATGATTGGTTTAAATCAGAATGTATTAGTAATTGCATTAATGTAAATAGGATAAGAAATTCTGGAAAGGAAATCCTAACTAATTAAATGTGCCTAGGAAATTTTAAAATATATATGTGGTTTAGAAAGAAAAAATAAGACTGTTGTTACCAATAAATATTGTATTAGACAGGGTTCTCTAGAGTAACAGAATATGTATAATATAATATACATACCACTAGATATGTATAGTATAAAGGGAGATTTAATCAAATCAGATCACAGTCTAAAATGATGTTGTCCCAAGTGGTTGCCTGCATGCAGAGAGCTTAAGGAACCGGCAACTGCTCAAGCAGCCCAAGAGCTGAAGTCTCAGAATAGGAGTGACCAATAATGCAGTCTCAGTCCAAGATGGAAAGACCAGGAAACTCTCTGGAGAAACACTGGGGAAAGTCCAGTTTGAACAACAAAAAAGGCTGATGTTTGATATCCTAGGCCAGAGCAAACAGGCTTTTCTTGAGAGAAAGCAGGCATACCTCCATCATGACCATTGCTTTCTCCTTCCTTTCCTCCATCCTCCTTTCTTCCACAACACCATCTCTCTGAACCTCAATTTTACACATGCCTTTCTGGCCAAAATGCAAATCTATAAAGTCTCTCTGCCTTACTTTCTGCTCCTGAAATTTGGTGCACAATTTGCTAAATGCAGACTTCAATATCCAATATCCAATATCCAATATCCAATATCCAATATCTTTTTTATACTCTTGTTAGTGCATTGTAATTGTACACCATAGTGACATTCAAAGTAATACAAACATAACATACATGCACATATCACTGGTATTTTTCCCTCTGCAGCCCCCTTCCAATACTTTTAGTGAGATTTGTAATGATACCTTCATATATGACCATTTGAACTGTTTCCTTCCTCAGTTGTAAGTTTTATACACTAGCTAAAATAATTTGAATATAAAATTTATGAAAATAAACTTTTAAAAATATAAAAATAGTCATTGGCTCTCAATAATTCTGAGAAATATGTAAGACCTCTATTCAGAAAATACAAAGAAGTTTTATAAATAATAATATTATAATGGTATAAAAAACAGGTAACACAGTAGAAAAATGTGCAAGAAATTTAATGACTCTTAAGAAAGATGTAAAATGGTAAATTATAATATAAAAATGTATGTATCTTCATTAGTTATCACTGTAACACAAATTTAAAGCACAGTGATATAGCACTATACACATCAGAATAGCTAAAAGTCAAAAGATCAAATAAATACTGAAAATATGAAATCAATAAGGATATCAAACAAATGAAACTCTTTTTACTGTTGGTCAGGGTATATATTGGTACAATCACTTTGAAAATTTGTTTACAATTGTCTTTTAAAGTTAACCATGCACTTGGCCTACAACCCAGCAATTCTCCTGGGTCTATACTCAGGTGAAAGTGTCCCTGTGAGCAGCAAAGAGACACGTGTTCTCTTACAAAGATTCATAGAAAAATTAGTCAGAAATATAGAACTCAGGGAACCAAGATGGAGGGATAGCGAGAAGCAGTGTCTCGCCCACGCTCCAAGTCGGAGCTAGGCGGGCAGGAAGACTGCTTCTTGACAAGAAAACAAGGGCAGCTAAAACTCAACAAAACAATGGGAGACAAAGTGCAGCAGAATGCGAGGCAGTGGAAAGAGCAGCGGGCGGTAGGGAGTTCAAAGCATTTCACATGGTTAGCAGAGAGCGGAGACAAAGGTGCCATCTTGGCTGAACCACGCCAGCACCGTGGCCCCTGGAGTCCTCCAGCAAAGAAACAGCTGATTCTTGTGAAATCAGTGATTATAATCCACCATCAAAAGCAGTCGACATCGGACTATGATGAAATCCACATCGAACCAGATCTACAGAACACAGGTGAGTGAGCTAAAGGGAGGAAGCGTGTTGCCAGCACTCCAATACTCGGAACTCGGCTGGTGGGAAGATTGCTTCTTAACAAGAAAAGTAGGGAGGGGAGGAGGGCTATGGGACTGGGGCAGCAGCTGCGTCCCAGCTCGGAGCCCACAAAGAGGACGAGGAGGAAGGTGCTGCTGTGGCAGCAGCCGCAGAGCTCCAGGTGCTGGCTGCTGTTGAACCCAGCACAGAGACAGCTCACCGCTCCCCAGGACCCTCTCCTGCCCACACCCTGGCACCCAGAGGTCTTTCAACCATTTTTTTTCTTTTTGCAGTGCCGGGGATTGAACGCAGGGGCGTTCTACCTCTGCACTATGCCCCCAGCCCTATTTTTTATACTTTATTTTGAAACCGGGTCTCACGAAGTTGCGGAGGGCCTCACTAAGGAGAGAGAGAGAGACAGGGAGAGAGAGAGAGAGAGAGACAGGGAGAGAGAAAGTAAGAGAGCTGAGGCTGGCCGCGAACCCGGATCCTCCCGTCTCCGCCTCCCAAAGTACTGGGAATACAAGCGTGCGCCATCACGCCCGGCTTCTTTCAACCATTTTTAAAAAATATATTTGTGCAGGGCCCCCGTGACCATTGGGCCTCCAGCCTGATGCAGTGGGACCCAGTGATCGGCCCTGCGCTGGGGCACCCCTGGCTCCAACAGATGGTAATTGTGGCCAGCCAGTGCTCCTGCGGGAAGAGGTGTCCTGGCTCTAGGAAGAAGATGAAGGAGATGTTGGCCAAGGACCTGGAGGAGTCTCAGGGCATCAAGGCTGCCGAGGTCCTCTGGGCCACAGAGCTCAGGGTCCAGTTGGCACAGAAGGAGCAGGAGCTGGCCAGAGCCAAAGAGGCCTTACAGGGGAGAACCGAGATGATGGGAAAGAGAGAGGCAGTGTGTGGCTGGCACTCCAAGAGTCAGAGCCTGGATGGCGGGAAGACTGCTTCTTGACAAGAAAAGCAGAACAGCCAAAACTCAACAAAATAATGAGAGCCAAAGGGCAGAGGACTGTGAGTCAGTGGAAGGAGAGGAGGGAGGTAGGGAGCTCAAAGCATCTCACCTGGTAAGCGGAGAGCCGAGACAAAGGAGCCATCTTGGCTGAGCCACCCCAGCACTGCGGCCCCCGGAATCCTCCAGCAAAGAAACAGCTGATTCTTGTTAAACCAAATATTATAGTCCACCATTGAAAGCAGTTGATATTGGATCATTATGAAGCCTGAGTTGAACAAAATCCACACCTACAACGGAGGCGACTGCAAAGGGTGAGACACAAACTTCAGCCCCCGCAAAGAAAGTGATGCTGAGAGACATGGATGAGGCACCCAGGCATAGGAGCACCCCAACACCGAGAAAAAGAGTTGGTGAAACATGCCCCCCCTGGAGTAGCCTAGCACTGGTGCAGAATACCACCACAGCATTGAAGACCTGGATGAACACAGCATGGCCCCCCTGGAACAGCTCAGCAAAGAAAATGCAGAGCCACACCTACACTGCAACTCCCAGAGACCAACAGCAAAGAGACAGCAGATCCTTGTGAAACCAGCGACTATAGATCACCATTGAAACCGACCAACTCCAGAACATGATGAAGCCCAAGTCAATCCAGACCTACACCTACAATGACGATGGTTTCAAGGGGTGGGCCATGAGCCTCTGCCCCCGCAACAAGTGCGAAGAGGAGAGACAAAGAAGAGGTGGCCATACACAGGAGCAGCCCAACTCTGAGAACAGGAGCCAGTGAGCCACGGCCCCCCATGAGCAGCTCAACACCATCCTGGAATACCCAGAACTGAGGACATATGTAGATGAGACATGGCCCCCTCCCCAGTGGCCCAGCACAGAAAACACGGGCAGGTCATCCCCCAGCCTCACCCCTGGAGACCCCCCGGCACTGGGGACACGAGGCAGGAGAGCCCTGGGCCCCACCGCCAAAGACCCCCGGCGCTGGGGACGAAGGGCAGGTGAGCTCTTGGCCCCGCCCCCGGAGAACCCCTCCCCCTGGTGCTGGAGACACGGGGAGGGGGAGCTTCCGGCCCCACCCCCAGAGACACCTCCCCCAGCGCTGGGGATTCAGGGTGGGCGAGCCCTCGGCCCCAATCCTTGGGGAACCCCCTCACCCCAGCACTGGGGACTCGGGCTGGGTGAGCCCTGGGCCCTGCCCCCAGAGAATCCCTCCCCCTGGCACTGGGGACACAGGGCGGGCGAGCCCTTGTCCCCGCCCCCTGAGACACCCCCAGCACTGGGGACATGGGGCGGGAGAGCCCTGGGCCCCGCCCCCGAAGACCCCCAGTGCTGGGGATGCAGAGTGGGTGAGCCCTTGGCCCTGTACCCAGAGACCCCCGGTGGCGGGGATGCAGGGTGGGTAAGCACTCAGCCCCACCCCCAGAGAACCCCTCACCCTGGCACTGGGGCCATGAGGAGGAGGGAGCCCCTGGCCCTGCCCCATAGTAAACCAGTGCTGAGGTCAGGGGAGGATGAGCCACAAACCTGCACAGGAGGGACCACAGACAAAGAGTGAAGAAGGTGAACTAACTTGGGGAGACTGGAGGGAGGGAGGGGGAAACAAACTGGAGCACAGGATGGACTTACACAAAGATATCAAAGTCAACTACTATGCTGAAAATGGGAAGGAGGGAGGGGGAGGCAGGCAGGGTGGGAATTGGGGAGGGCTAATTGACCAATGAGTGCATGTATATGTCAACCACCCTGAAATCCTTCAAGATGTATGTTTGCAATGCACTAATAAAAAAAGAAAAGAAATTATTCATAACAAACCAATCTAAATGTTCATGAACAGTAAAATAAAAATTCATAGTTTATGTGTACATATATGTACATATATGTGTGAATGCATATGTACAATCACAGTGGAATTCTGTACAGTGAAAAGTAATGAATCACAACCAGACATAATAAAATGGATTAATCTCGCCATGCAAAGTTTCCATTTATATAAATTTTATAAACAGTGTTATGGGTAGATATAAAATACCCCATGAAGAGCTCATGTTTTAATGTTCAGAGTTGATATATTTAAGTCATGAGGGTTCTAATCTCATCAAAGTGTAATTCCATTAGTGGTTAGTAACATAGGTGGGTGGGGTGTGGTGAAGATGTGTCCCTGGGGGTGTGTCCTTAGGGATCCTGCTTTTGTCTTCGAATCCCCTTTCTTGCTTGCTCTCTTGCTTCTGGCCTCCATGATGTGAGAGTAAAGCTTTGCTTCCTCATCTCTCTGCTTCCCGCCTCCATGCCGTGAGATCCATAGACCTCGGCCTGACATGGACTGAAACTCTGAGATCTCCAAAGAGCTATGAACAAACAGATCGCCCTTGCTCTAAGTTGTGTGGTCAGTTGTTTTATATTATATCAGTAAGAATGTTGACTGAGATGGACAGAACTAAGCTGTCGTGTTAGAACTCAACAGAGTAGTCACTGTGGGGAACAGGGTAGTGCCTGGGAAGGCACGCAAAAGATTTCTGGGATGCTGGCAAAGTTCTATTTCTTTTTTTTATGTAGTGCTGGGGATTGAACCCAGGGGCATTCTACCTCTGAGCTACACCCCAGCCCTATTTTTTATTCTTTATTTTGAAACAGTGTCTTGCTAAGTTGTGGGGGGGGACTCACTAAGTAGCTGAGGCTGGCTGTGAGCCTGCGATCCTCCTGTCTCAGCCTCCCAAGTAGTGGGATTACAGGCATGTGCCACCATGCCTGGCTTAAGTTCTATTTCTTGACATGACTTTTAGTAACTCGGTGCTTGCTTTTAAAATCAAGGGAAAACCTTAGTAAATCCTCTACCATCTCTTGCTTTTAGTTACTTGTTTTTATCACCAATTTTGAAGGTCACATTGTTAAGCAATACACTCCCACTTGCTTTGCTATAGAAAGCACCTTTGACATATGGGTCACAGTGGTGACAATTGCCTCATAGTTGTCTACGTTGATTTTCAAGAAGTTGGAGATAGCTCAAGCCTGTTGAAACCACCCACCCTTCACTTGGGCTCACACAGTGTCTAATGGATGGGTGGCCCTTTGATGTCAGAGGCTCAAATCTTTACCCTCATAACACATGAACATCACCATTTGATGAATGTATGCCCTAGGTACAGCCATGATTAGACATGTGCAAACCAAAAATTATTTCACTTTTCTCTGCCTCTAATCACTTTTCCCATACCTCAGATTGCCCTGCTTCTTTTTCACATAAATACCCCTAAACCCTATTCTCAAGGGAAAAGGCTAGTTCTCCTGTCTTCACACAATAGGCCATCTTGTGAACAAACTCTCTTTTGCAAAACTCATGGTTTCAGGGGTTGACCTGGTTCTTTAACACTGTGTGATAACTAATTGCGTGGAATCTTAATCGGATTGTGCACTTTCTTTTCTGTATTTGTGTTTCCATGCCCAATAAATAGAAATTTTAAAACATAAAATATTTAAAACATAAAATATTTTGGGAGCTAAAAAAGTAGATTTTATAGAAATTGGGAGTAGAATAGTGATCACTAGAAGTTAGGAAGAGTGGGGAGTGGGGAGGCAGTGTAGAGGGAGGGTGGAGAGTGAGTATCAAATAGTTACAGAGGAAGAGTAAGTTCTGATGCTCTAGTAGGTGACTACAGCTTCACAACAATTTTATGCATTTTATAAAGAATAACAAGATAGATAGGTATTCAAGGTTTCCCAACTCAAAGAAAAGATCAATGTTTAAGGAGATAGAAATGTTAATTACCCTGACTCGATCATTATACATTGTACATGAGTATCAAATTATCACACTATATTCCATAAGTATGCACAATTATTATATGTCAATAAAAATAAGATTTTAAAATAAAACATTGTAAAAGTGGTCATTCCACTTTAGATGACCTTTCTGATAACATTTCTTCATCTCTAAAATGGGGATAATAATGTTAGTTCTTCATGGTTTTTCAGTTTTTAACAAGGTGCCTAAGTAGGAACTAGTACATAGGACAAACTCAATCAATGAGAGATATATGTAGTCTGTTTGAATGTACTCAACTCAACATATATTGCTTAAGGACAAACTGTTGCTTTGGGAAAAGCTATTTCGTCTGTTTACATGAATTAATAGCAGATAATGAAATAGATTTATATCAAGAATATTTCAATAATTAAAAGAAATATCCTGTCTAGGACTATCACTCCATAATTTCTTACAGCAAATGGAGGAGGGCATATTAGGGTTCTCATGAAGATTCTATGTTTTGGAGAATGATAACATTGGTTTCAAATCCGAGTCCTACCTCTTATTTGTTGTGTGAAGTTGGGCAGGGTGATCTTCCTAAGCTTCTGTTTTGCTATCTGCAAAATGAGGCTAATATAACTCAAACCATATAGGATTATTGTAATCATTAAATGACATATGATGTGCTTACTACAGCACCTTAAGTCCTTATAAGTTTTAGTTTAGAAATATTTTAACTACCCCAAATTTTGATATAATTGTGGCCTAAAAAAAGATGACTGCACTTATCTTTTAAGATTAATATGATTTGAATCACTATCAGTTTTTGAGTAGAAATTCTGGAAAATTGAGCAGGTAAGTGCTAAAATTTAAAAACAATTTTAGCAACTTTTGCAAATAAATTATACAATTAATTATATTAAAAAATAAAATATATTAAAATAACTTAAAACCTTGCCACCTCTGGGAGCAATATTGCAGCCAGGTATTATCTTATGAATTTAGCCAATTAGTGAACTTCAGTTTTTTGGGGCAATTTTTAATTTATTAATTCCACAAACATTTAACAAGTGTTACACTCTCTGGAGGCTTTCTTTGAGCACAAAGATAAATAAGTTATAGCTCATGACCGAGCAACTCACATTCAATGTAAGAAAAATAGCAAGATATTTATTCAGTCACTCATTCAAAATTGATTGAGCACTACTAGATGATGGATAGTCAAAGATGAATGGTCTTGATAGTCTCTCTGAAGAGTACACAGCCCAGAGAGCATGATGAATTCCAATGGCATGCTCTAAGTTTTATGATAAAGAACACAGGAGGTCCCCTGGGGAAAGCAGTGGTCACAAAGAAGTGACAGCTAAGCTATGTCCTGAAATATGTGAAGAAATAACATCATGTGCAAAGGTATATACATCAGCAGGTTTGGGGACCTTGGAATGGTTCAGTGAGGCCTGAACCCAGGCGAATGGAGACAGTGGAGAAAAGAGGGAGCCAGGAAGCACATAATCTTTTACAACCATTAGACTTCATCCTTTTAGTAATGCAGCATTATTAGATGGTTTCAAGTAGGGCAAATATGTTCATACTTACATTTTAGAAACAGAACTCTGGCTGGGCACAGTGGCACGTACCTGTTATACCAGTATGTGGGAGGCTGATATAGGAAAATTGCAGGTTCAAGGCCAGTCTCGACAACTTAGCAAGACCTTCTGAAACTTAGTGAGACCCTGTTTCAAAATAAAAAGGACTGGAGGGTATATCTTGGAGGTAAAATGCCCCTGGGTTCTCCAGTACCAAAAAAAAAAAAGAAAGAAACAGACTCTCATGGCAATATGAAGCAAGCTACAGGAACAGGGACCTGTATAGGACATAGAGGATGGAAGTGTATGTAAGAGACATTTCATACACCAAGCTAAAGATATTGCTGACTGTTTGAGTAAAGGAGTTTTGTAAGGGTTTTAGTGCTGATTTCCTAGGTGTGGGATATGCAAAAGAAATGGACAGGGAGTAGAGTTTCCATCTGTTGAATTTTGTACCCGTGGAATAAACGAAGTCCTTGAGGTCAAGGGTCATATCTATAGATTCTTGATATAAATTTATAAACTTTTTTACCCCCACTTGATAAATGCACTAAGAGTATATTCAGAGTTGTAAATGTGGTTGTAATCCCAACAGTGGATAAATCCATAATGGATTTATCTGGGTGCTGACCCAGGCCAGTAGGGTGTGGCTGGAGGTGGGTCCCTAGGGGTGCTGCCTTAAGGTTTATATAAATGGTTCCTCCTCCCCTTGCTCTCTCTCTCTCTCTCTCTTGCTTCCAGCCTCCACAATGTGAGAAGCACAGCCCAGGTGCTCTCCCTTTCTCCGCCTTCCACCACCATGCCCAGAGATCTGTGGTCCCCAGCCTCACATGAACTGAATCCAAAACTGTAAGAAAATAATCTTCCTTCCTCTAAGCTACATGTCAGGTCTTAAGATTATGGCTGTAGGACTGCTGACCAGAACAGGTGGTATCTGAAAATAAAATAAAGTTTATAATTTTGAACTTGTGTAGAGCTAAGAGAGTTGAAGTGGTCTGCCTACCCTGAACTTCCTTTCCTCCATGCAAATAGTTGTCAGAAAAACAGTGTCTTATTTTAAATTTTGAGTCTGTAGCCTTATTTTACCAAGCAAATGCTTTCG
The DNA here is from genome assembly GCA_004027185.1 of Glis glis. NCBI lineage: Eukaryota > Metazoa > Chordata > Mammalia > Rodentia > Gliridae > Glis > Glis glis. The sequence goes on along the minus strand of PVJS01010607.1, from coordinate 16,480 downwards.
TTCTCTTGCTGTTCAGGGACTCCTGTTTTCAATAATCACTTAACTTTTCCTCCTATGTCATTTCCCTTGTTATACCATCAAGCCACTGAGTGGAATGTCTGTGGATCTTCCAAGGCCCTCAACACAGTACCATGTACACAGTCTGTATACAGGAATGATTACTTGTTATTTTAACTAATAAAGAGATACCATTTCAACAACTATTATAAATTATTTCTAACAATTCAAAAAAATCAAACTTAAGCTATAAGTCTTGGACTTGATGAAATAGTTGGGTTTTCAAAATGATGCTATCTTAGAAAATGCTTATTAGAGTCCTCAAAAAATCAGGTCTCCTAATTGCTTGTCAATATATCCTCTGAATTATTAAAGAAAACAATCAAACATTGTTTTCACAAAAGGGAAGAGGGGAGTAACCCATGTTTTCATACTCAGGGTATTAATAATGTTGTGGTTTTTCCCCCCTCCTTGCTATTGAACCTTATGATTTGCCAAAGAAAAGAATGAAAGCCACAAATCCCTCAGTGACCTCACTCCTGTCCCCTTAGCCAACTGCTTGTCATGTTCACCAGGTGGCCTGGCAGAACATTCTTAAAGGCCGTAGGGCCTTTAAAATGAATTCAAGCAGGCAAGTCTGTTTCAAGGAACCCTGGGGCCTTCCACGCTTTCTTCTATCTTATAATTGAAGCATGCCACAAAATTAAAGAAGGACAAAGGTGATTTTTAGGATCAACCAAGTCTGTTCCCTGAATATTAGGGGCCCTTGCAAAATCTACTGCAGTTCCTGTGTGCATGAAACCTTGTTTCTACAGTGGGGGCCGATTTTCAGCCTCGAAGGGATTAATCTCCTGGTATAGATGATCAATGGACCATGGAGAGCTACTCACCAAATGATGATGGTGTCTTATGTTGAGACATTGACATTTATGGGTTAGGATGAACCTCACTGTTGGGACATAAAGCTTAAAGGGGGTAAAATGATAGGATTTTTAAGGTAGCATTCTAAGCAAAATAAGACAAGAGTAACACTGACTTCATTACAACTGAATATTAAAATAGAATCCTTTCTCACTCAGCCATCTCCCTAAACAGTGACAGAAGTGATAGGGTTCCTGCAGAGAAGAGCCTAGACCTTCAGGGTTCAGAAGTCCACTGGTCTTCCTTGGACCAGTGGCTTGATTCCTTCACTGTTTGTTAATCATAGTACTAGTTGAAACTCCTAGGATATTTAGAAGTAGTTACGTTATTAAATGATTTCTGCTTTATTTTATTCTATCTTTAAAGGATTTCTTAAAGTGCCAGTCATCCATTAAATCCATAAAGCTGATGTATCAATTGGTCCAACTCTAGTTGCGGGTGTTTATTGAATAAGCTCCAATGTATCAATGTATCCAATATAGACAGACAAGGTCCACTCTAAATTTATAATCTGAATTGGCTTAAGCGTTATTCATAAAAAAGGCCCTGTTTCAATCCTCTCCTTTCTCTCTTCTACCTCCCTCCTCTCTCCCTTCTTTCTCCCTTCCATTCCTCTCTCCTATCCCCTTTCTCTCTCTTTTTTCCCCTTTTAGTAAAGATAAAAGGTTCTAACCAAGCATATATTGATCAAATGTTAAGGTTATATTTTGTGGGTGATAAGCTTGGTGGGATACTTTTTCTGGGAAGCATTTTCACTGGGTTCAGCTATTCTGAGACTTCACATGGAAGGTGTGACTTGATGGAAAACCTTAAATTCCCCATGTTAGGGGGCTCTGCAGAGGAATGAAAGTTATCCAGGCTAAGGGGGAAAAGTCCCAAACAAATGTTCTCAGACATAAATCGAAAGCAGATTTTCCAATTAAAATGGAAAACCAACTTAAACACTGGGTGAGATTGACAATTATCTGTTCACTTTGATTAATTATGTGAGCAAAGCTGGAATGGAGCCAAGGCCACTTTTCCCCACTCTCGATAGTTTCCATGTTGTGTAATTGAATGAAGCATAGATTTGCACATACTTCCGAGGGTGTCGCTATGAGTTCAACTAAAACACAACCTCCAAACCTCACACAGTGTGATGCCCAGGTCTTTCTGCTCTGAGGTCCTGGAAGCTAGTTTATCATGGTTGGCCACCCTGGGAAATAGAAGGGCTCTGTGTAAGTGATTTGCTCCTAAAGGATATAAGTGGGAATCTACAAATCTCACACGCAAGGGTTTCTTTTTTCTTTCTTTCTATTTTTATTTTTTTTGGTAGTGGGGATACTGGGAAATCAAACCCTGGGGCATTCTACCTCAGAGTTACACCCTCATACCCCTTCTTTTAAAATTTTTTAAACAGGATCTCGCTAGGTTGCTGAGAGTCTCACTAAGTTGTTGAGGCTAGGTCATCTCGGCAATTTAGCGAGACCCTGTTTCAAAAATCAAAAAATAAAAAGGGCTAGAGATGTGGCCTAGAGGTAGAATACTCCTGGGTTTAATCCCCACTACCACCAAAAAACAAAACAAAACAAAACAAAAAACCCCAAAATATCACCATATAGTTACTACATTTACATTGACTTATATATAAGTTCCTATTCCTAAAGCCCATGACTATTTACAAAACTCTTTTTTTTGCATTTATCTCATTATATCTTCATATTTACTCTTGAGGTAACTATTACTGTATGTATTTAACAGATGAGGGAAATAAAGCTCAGGAGATTTAGTGACCTGCCCAACCTCATAGAACTTGCAATAGCAGGAGTTAAATCCCAAGAATCTTTTTTTTTTTTTGGTACTGGGGATTGATCCCAGGGGTTTTATACCTCTGAGCTCTGAGCTACACCCCCCAGACCTTTTTATTTTTTATTTTTGAAGCAGGGTTTCGTTATGTTGCCAAGGCTGGCCTTGAACCTGCAATCCTCCTGTCTTAGCCTCCCAAGTACTAGGATCACAGGCATGCACCACCAGGCCCAGCAACTCTTAGCATTTTTTTCAATCACATTAGAATATCTACTAGAATCCAGTGAGTAATCATACTGTGGAGTATTTCTGGAACTTCAGAAATCAATTCACCAAATGCTAAAGCTTCAATCTCAGAAACAGGTGTAGACAGTGAGGACTCTTGCAGGCTTTTTAATGCCTAGGACCTGTTGTGGGATTCAGAAAGTTCAGTTTCATTTCTGAGTTCTGTTATTTCTCCTCCTTCAATAGATGGGGTTTAGACGTGAAGGGGATGAAGTGGGCAGAGCATCGCATGGATAGCTGAGACTTGGTCATCGCTTTTAAGCACTGAGCCCAGAATTCTACTCAATGGAGATGGTAGAAAATTAAAAGAACTAGAACCTACACAGGGAAGAATGAATTTTTCCATTGTAGTGACAGTAGTTTCTTGGGATGAAAGCCAGAGCGGGTCAGATTCATCTTTATTCCAAAAGGCCATGGCTATGGTTTGAACGGAAGGCAAAAGCTTCTGTGGTTGATCCCATTTAACTGAGCTGCTCTACTTTTTTGAGCTTGGTCCCATTTAACTGAGCTGCTCCACTTTTTTGAGCTATACATGATAAAGAGCCGTGGCTATGGAGAAACCAGGGTCGAGGGAGAGGGAGTGAAGGGAATTTGTTTATACACATTTCTCTCTGAATATCCTACATTATGCCTCAAATATAATCATTTAAGCTGTTCCACACAAAGACTGTAAACAAACACACAGTATAGCTCTTAAAATGCAAGAGTTAAGGAGAATTTAAATTGTATATGCACATAGAATGGCTCTCAGCTCTGCTTCCAAAGTGTCACGTGCTCCAGAGCAAGGAGAAGCCTCACACAGGAAAGAACCGCCAGTGCACTCATTCTGTCCATCCTCAAGTTCCTGTGCCTCTTACAAGATAGTCAATCCTAATTATTTGCAGATTGGGTCTAATCTAATTTGCATACTTGCTAAAATGTTTTAGTAACCCCCCAAATCAATGATGCTTTTGCAGTCATTCACAGGTTTGCACAGAGTGGTGAAAAATTGGAATCAGCCATTGTGCACATTCTCAGCTGAGGTAGAATGAGGCCATGCTCTGCCTTCTCGTTTTAGCTCTCAGACAGTATACAAGTGTCCTTTTCCTTATTCCCCACCTTTAATATTTTTTTTGCGTTTGGTTGGAGGTTTTGCTGTTTAAAAATTCCCCCAAGCATAGTGATGAAGTATTGTCTATTACTCCTAAGCACAAAAAGGTTGCTATGTGCCTTATGGAGAAAATGCTTGTGTTAGATAAGTTTCTTTTAGGCATGAGTTAGTCAATCAATAATGTATATTAAATGAGATTTCTTTAGAAAAGATGTATTGTCAAAAATGTTGTCAGGACAACTGAGGAGTCACCTAAGGGAAAATATATTTCACTTTTTACTTTTCACAAAAAATAAAGCATATATAGAAAAATGAGCTGGGCGTGGTGGCGCACGCTTGTAATCCCAGTACTTTGGGAGGCAGAGACCGGAGGATCTGGGTTCACGGCCAGCCTCAGCTCTCTCTCTCTCTCTCTCTCTCTCTCTCCCTGTCTCTCTCTCTCTACCTAGTGAGGCCCACCGCAACTTCATGAGACCCAGTTTCAAAATAAAGTATAAAAAAATAGGGCTGGGGGTGTAGCACGGAGGTAGAACACCCCTGGGTTCAATCCCCGGTACCGCAAAAAAAAAAAAAAGAAAAATGATTTCAATATACAAAATGGAGCCATTAAAATTGCTAAAAGAAAACATGGCAGGTATTTTTACCGTTTCAGATTAAAATGGTCTTGAAATGACTTCAGAGCTATAAACAAAAAGACAATGAATTTGACTGCAGAATAATTTTTAACTTCTGCATAAAAAGAAATCACAAGGTGGAGAAAAATAGCCCCATGGTTCTTTCTATTCCCCTTGTATGCCTCAAAGTATTTTCACTTGTGATCCCTTGTCTCACTATGCTCCTTCTCTGGCTTACAAATAAACAGGAGAAAATACTTGCAACATAAAAAAAAGAAAAACATAAAACAAGGTTATTAATTGATAGGTTGATAAACTCTAATTCTGTATTGCCCTTAGGGGCAATGGTTCAGGATTTGCTAATTCGATGTTTCTTGTGACTTTATACATGTAACTATAGTAAATAATAAGATTCAACTATTGTTTCAAGTGTCCAGAATTATCAATCAGCTAAAAAAATTGATGTTACTGCTTAGAACTACAGAAGTTGTAGCTGCAAATCCCAAATTTTAAATGTAGCTATAGGTTTTGAAAAAAGCATATTTTAAATGTGTGTAATTTGGGATATATATATGCATATACATTTTAAAGCATACTCTGTTCCTTTTAATGGAAATATCGTTTAAAAATTAATTCAAGTGAATAAAACATTTCACAATGTTGTGAAAGGATAACACTATCAAATAAAATGAGGCTTCAATAAATGTGTCCTAGCTAAAACTTAAAAAGGATCTGTATTACAATAGTTAGTGTTATGAAATATAACTCCACATGAGTATTTTGTGATGTACATTAATTTTTTACCACTGCATAATGATAATAGTTTGCATTTGGATAGTTCATTGTGGTTGCGGAAGCTGTTCACAAGCATTAGATTACTCTGATCCTCTGTAAGGGTGCAGGCACCTGGGTGTGAGCTCCACAGTATAGTGGATGGGAAAAGGGAGCTTGATGCATTAAGTGACTTGTCTACAGTAACAAGCCACCTACACATCATTGTTGGGATTAAAATTCAGAAGATCTTAGAAAGTGTCTAATATTTTGCCCTGTGCTACTATTTATACATTTTTAACCTTGAGAATTTTTCACTAAGCCTTATCTATCAACAAAGCCAGATCCAAAGACCATTGGAAACTACCATAAATAGATGGGTGTTACATGCTTCCCATTTTTAACTCCACATACCTGAATTTGAAGCACTGCTTTTTAAGCAATACATTTCACTCTACATTTACTTCTGACTAAAAAATGCATTATAGTATGTCTGGGATATGAGAATTATTTACTGAGATGCAAGTTGAACTTGTGACCTGTGTCTTATGACATCTTGCTAAAAATATCTCATCCTTTAGCTACAAAATAAATCCAAGCTTGGACAGTGAATGTTTGATTTGAGGAAACATCAAGTTGGGTTGATATCTCTTTCCAAAGAATATTCAGTTTTAAGCTGAAGAGAAAAGTGCCTTGAAGATAAGAGAAATGTGTCTACCAAAAAAAAAAAAGAATTTTGAAAAATCTTGCTGTTGTGTCATTCTTGAACTGATAAAAAATGTATAGCCATTGTTTTTTGGTTTCTCAGTAGCCATAATGTTGAAAAAATTTGAAGAAACACATTTCTTTTGGCAGGGGGTGGTGTAGTGGCACATATTTATTTGCACCTGGCAGATTATTTTATTTTAAGTGGATTCAACAGTCTGTCAGGGGGCAGATGTTCATGACAACAAAAGGAGGGCAGATTAGACTCTTAGAAAAGGGAGCATACGGGAGTAGATACAACACATGATTATTAGCCTGCAGAGGTGCTATAAGAAATAAAAACTTCATATGTATGTGAAACTATGGTGATGGTGTATATCGGAACATTAGAAAAGGAAGACCAAGGGGCAAGATATTTTCAGGTAGAAAAAAAGTGTTTCTGCCAAAATTTCAACATCTTATGAAAAATGCTTCCCAGGATTTCATTCTCACCTGTCATCCTCACCCAAACTGAGACTGTGTAAAGTCAAAGCTCAGTGTTCCTTTGACTTTAAGAGGTTACTCAACAAATGGGTGAGGTCAGAACACAATGTTTATTCCCACAGTATTTTCAAAGTAAACATCAAGCTTAGCTCAATGGACAAAGATTTCTCTTGTCATACCTGTGCTGCCGTACCTATCATAGACATCTCTGTCAGATGGTTGAGGAGGTAGAGGACTTTGCAACTTACTGCAAGTTTGCTGGGACCTGATAGCACTTGGCTCATGGATATTTTCAATGGCACAGGTAGGGGCTAGTGATGTCCTGCCTAAAGAATTGGCATGATGCAAAAGTGTAATCAAGTGTAGTGTGCCATTTGGAAACTTTGACACTCTGCAACATTGGCATACTGTCACAGTCATTGTGTTGTTAACTGTTGCTGACTCACTTGGTGTTATTTTGAACCCTTTTATCCTTTCAAGTATCCTGTCAAAAGTGTTGAGTTTAAAAAGTGTAACTCAGACACTTGCAAGGTGATAAGCACCTTAGATTAGTTCTACATGAAGTCAGTATTTTCAAGGAACAGGCCCTCATTGGAACTAAAGAGAGAGGATGAAAGAAGGCAAGAACTATCTCCAACCTTTGAAAGAAAACTAGAAGTTAAACATTTCCAGTAGCCTGATAATTTAGTGGGGTTTTTTTTCCTGAATTAAAATGAACTAGTCAACTGGGCATGGTGGTGAATACCTGTAATCCTAGCAGTTGGGAGTCTAAGACAGGAGGATCACAGGTTTGAGGACAGCCTCAGCAATTTAGTGAGACCATGTTTCAAAATAAAATAGGGCTGGGGGTATAGCTCGGAGGTAGAACACCTCTGAGTACAATTCTCAGTACAAAAAAAAAGAGAGAGAGAGACAGAAAGACATCTGATTGGGGAGGCAGATAAGATTTTGTTCCACAGACTCCATTGACAAAGATCAGCCTCCTAATGCCTCACCTGTGCTGATGTACATACATTAACTTCACAGATTAAACACAGTATGGGGCACATTTAGTAAACACCTGACACCCCCAACCCCAATCCCAGGACACCAGAGAATAGTCTTAGTTTTAGAATTATGTAGTTTTACTCAGTAGACACAGTCCTGAGGGTTGTTTGGGGAATAAAAAGTTTTTGTAAATAAAAGCATTTTTATAAGCATTAAAAAGACTATGTGGAATGTGAAATCACAGTAAACTCTCCTTGTCTTTTTGGGAAAGGTGGATTTTCAGATACTGTATTTATGTAACGTGGCGTGGGCCTCTGTGTGGAACTCCCAGTGAAAGAGTTAATCCTGTTTTCTCAAGTGCCTAATTTATCACAGAGTTACCTTCGGCACTGGAAGCATCTGGTTCAACATGCACATATTTTTCAAATACAAATTAAGGACTAAGAATGAGGCCAGGAAGGCAATGTGAAGAGCAGCAAGAAGATGGACTCACCAACTGGGAAAGGCATAAATATTGCCTCGGATTTTAATAGGGATAAACTCCACATATCATTAACATTCTTCTTTCAATATCGTGAAAACCCTCAGTCATCATACTAGATCCCTGCTTAATATGCTGCCTGCATGAACCAATTTGGGTTGAGGTTACATTAAGCAGTTGGGCATTATAAATAAGACCCTTCTCTTCTTGTTAAGACGTTTTTAAAGAAAACCTGCTTTATATGACTTATCCTCTCATTTGTTCTAGGATATGCGTCTGCCTACCCATTTATGTTTACTTTATAGGGTCTTAGATGGAAGACCAGTCACTTCGCAGACTGTTGACTAATCATATTGATAATCCATCTCTCTTTTTTTCTCTCTAATTTAAAAAATCAGGCTTAATTCTGGTCAACTGAAGGGGGGGAGAAAAATCTTTTGTAATTGCTTTATTTTTTCCTGAATCCTTAAAAGAAGCCAAAATAAGTTAAAGGATGGAAGTAGGGAGAAATGTAATATTACACTGAAAGCTTCGATGAGAGGGGACAAAAAAAGACAGTGGCACTGTTTATCAGATGCAGTTTCTTGCTTTTACTATTTCTCTGATGTCATATTATGTGTGCGGATGATGCATGCTTCCTTGAGTCAGAAACAATTTGTTCAGTAACTAGAACTCTGTCTGCCCGAAACAGAGTTTACAGACACGTGCTCAGCAGTCTCAGGAAGGAAAAGAGATGTCTGTGCACCAATGACTGGATGTAGAATATATTAAAAGGCACAAAACTTGGACAGGGAGGTTTCATGTGAGAACTGGCAAGGCCAGTACTGTGCCTTCACTAACATTGATATACAAGGTGAAACAAAAGTCAAACTTCTTTTGCATAGTGCCTGTATCTACCCTAATGCAAAGAGAAGCTCATTTTGGGAAATGGGACTCTAATATCTCATTAAACACATTTGTATTTGTTTTAAAGGAGTATGCACGAAACTCATGAAGGCATCCAAGACAAACTATTTTTCAGGAGAGAGAAAAACAGGGAAGACGTAACCCTACCTCTTACTCTGTGCATTAGGAAGTCTTCCAGGCTCCAAGGTGATCAGTTGACCTTTCTTTTAAGCACTAATTTTTTTAAAAAGCCCTTAAAAATGCCAACATGCAAATTATACATAAAATATTTAAAACATGAGTCTTCATTTTGGAAAGGTGAATTAATGAATTCATCAATCAAAACCCTGAAGTTCTGAAAACCTCTAATTTACTCTTGTTGTAATTTAGCAGGAGAAAAGTAGCCTTCTACTGGATAGCTCCACAGAAATGCAATTAACCTTTGCTTTTGATGGAACAGGTGGGACAATTGGCAGAGTGAGATCATAAATAAGATAGACACATGTGCAAGTACCATACACACACACACACACACACACACACACACACACACACAATTGTATAGGGTTCTTTCTTCCTGAGTTTTTGTCAAAATTCAAATTTGAAAATACTAGTAAACTCTGTTACTCTACAAATATAAGCTGTTGCAATAGTTGTTAATAGATACGTAGATGGGGACCGGCAGAAAACATCGAATGTTTACAAAATACCATATAATTGTCTCTGTTACAGAAATGGAAGTATTTGTTTACTTACTGAATTTTCTATGATTTTTTCAACTAATATGTATTACAATGAAATAAAACAAAATAAGATACCAATGTTCCATTGTACTCTCAGCAGTTACCTGTAGCTGATCCACATGTATCATGGCATCAGTGGCATACTTTCAAACAAAAATTGTGCTCATGGTTCAACACCAGGTCAGAATATTTGCAGTTGTGATGCCCATGACTGAGACTTGATTTAGTTGAAGACAGTAGAGAAGGCGATTCTATTCTTTTGACTAAAATGTGTAGATGAAAGCAAGATGGTCTTAATGATTCAGGAAGGAGTTAGCTTGTCTGCCTCACTATCTCTCACTCAACCTCCAATTCTTTCTGATTAATGAACCCACAGTTCATTTATATTTGATTCTAGCCTATGTTTAAGCCTTGACGAAAGCCTAGGAGGAGGGCAAAGGCATTTAGTATCACATGGAAATTCTGTTACTATACAGAGAAGAAAGATTTACTCATCCAATTTTTACAAGCTATTGCTGCTTTAATTAATTTCACTTCTACAGGTGAAAATGAATGTACCATTTCTGGGAAAAGAAAAGAGACCAATTAAAAGTGGGACATGTCATTACACTGAAAAGAAATGAATATGCCATCTTTAAAGAATCCATATTTTCCCATGACTCTGATTTATTCTTCATTTTCTTATCTCACTTGTTAAAAAACTTTGCTTGGCCACCAGTGTTTGTGTATATCTATGTATCTATGTATCTATGTATCTATGTATCTATCTATCCATCCATCCACCATCTATCTATATCTCTATCTGTGTGTGCACATGCATATGTGCCCCAGAATGGAAATATAAAGGAATTAATATTCTCTTCAATACAGATATAGTTTACATTGCAATGTGAATTCTAGTTTGACTAAGCAGTCAGGATTTATGCATTATCTAATTTCTTTTGCATTAATAGAAGTAATTAAATACAGATTGGAGTTTTAACATATTCCTCTTTCTTTTAATACATGTTTCTTCAAATGCTATGTGTATATAAAAGTGTATGTGTATTGGAAGAAGTAGAAATATTTAAATAAATTCATCTTTAAAATCTTCTCATTTTAAAAACAAAATACCAAAACAAACCCAAGGAATGTCTCTTTATTAAAGCATCTTACTGTACTAAAAAAGATAATTCATATAGATATGTATCTGTATAGATATCAATACAGATATAAATATATTTGGGGCTAGTTATGATTTTGCATGTGCGTATATATAAAACTGTATGAAAATTGTACACTAGAAATGTTCTAGAACCATTCTCATTCCTCTCTCATTCCATATGCATTTGCATTCCCCAATTTTTGTTTTGGGTTACAGATACTTAGTGGAAATCCTGTTTCTGCTCTGTGCTGAGGAAACTATTGTCTTTTTGTTTTTAATAGCTCCCTGCACAGTAACTATGACTAAAAGCATGATATGGCTTTTTTTTAAAAAACTAATAAACAAATATGAGACTGAGTAAGTTAGCCTTTATGATTCTTCTCACACAAAAAGTATTTTTAGTTGTATTATACCTTGTAATTGCTAAAACAAAATTGGTCAGAGTGCCATGAATGTTGGATTTGGCTACCAAGACAGTTTTATACAGTAATGAGATTTCCCCCCTGTAGGAGGGCTATGAACTGCTAATTAGCATCTATGACCTAATATTCTCTAGCAAACAAGAGTAATAGCAGTAATTTCCAGTTTTATGCAGAGTACAAGTCTCTAATATTACCAGCATTTCTGTTTCATTTGTAATTAACTGCATGCAATTATTACAGTCAAGAAAGTATATCCTAATGGTCCTAATGCACCTAGGTAATAAAAAAAAGAAATTATGTTTGTAAAAGTTATATAGGTGTCATGCTGATTGACTAGAGTCCTTTGGAAGCCCAAGGGTTTTGTATCTATTGATTAATTTTTTCTTTTCCTCTACACTAGTGTCACCCTTAAATTCAACTTGTAACTTTTACTTCCCCACTTGCTTTTTTTGTTCTTTGCTAGAAAACTAATATTTATTAGATTTAGTTTTTAGTTCACAAATGAAAGGAAACATTTAAAATCCAGCAACCGTGGGGGGGATGTCATGTTATTAATTGACCCTGTGTTTCAAGAGACTGACAAGGCACATTGCATAGGTGGAGATGTACTTAGCACAGGAGGGAGGTTTTATGAGGTAGAAATAAAGAGATTTTATCTGAGGTTTTCCCATGAACGTTATATATAAAATTATTCTATAAAAATTAAAAGTGACATGTGAGGTGGTTTTCTACTTTTTTAAAAAAGGAGTAAAACTTCATGTAGAATTGTGTAGAAATGTAATTTTCTGGAAGAAGGAATTTTCCCTTAGAATATTTCCCCTGAATCAAACTGTATTTGAAATATTTGATGTGTAGTCTCTGAAAACGGTAATTTAACTCCATACTTTGCTTTGCATCATTTTGTAAGGGTACATCTGAAGTTCCAGAAGACTACACCTGTGCAATAGGAATACCAGGTCAGTTGGCTGCAGCAGAGGTCTTAATCTCCATTAGAACAGCAGGAACAGTGCTTCCGTGTGCTTTCTGCAATGCACTGGCCTTCCATCTCAGATCCCACTCCAAGAACATATTTTGTTGTTCAACCTTAGACTTTAAAAAATTCTGTATTTTACAAAACAGATACACATAATTTAACAGTTTATTAATTAGAGTCATCGCTATGCACATCAATTATTAATACTGGGCAGAAATATAGTAGTACAATTAACAGTTGGGGTTTCTGCTTCTCCCCTGCACTGAATGGCTTCAGATGTCTGTGCTTTTCTGCTTCATATTTTTTGATCCCTCCTTCCTGACAACTGCAACTATTCCTCCAGCCACTGCTTTATGCCATCCCTATCTCCGATTCTAATCTCTGATTCCCTGGCTTTATAATAGATTATAACATGGCCAAGAGAAACCATATGACAACGTTCAGTAAATCCTAATGTGATGATGTAAAAACACATTGTGAAACTGTCAAACACTCTAACGCCATAAAGCACGGCTATAAACCAGAGCCTGACCAACAGGTAGGAAAGATAGGAATACAGATGCAAGCTCAAACTAAAGAATGTATAAAATTTTAGTGGTAGTAATGATGAAAATAAAGCCATTGATAACAAAAATATGGTTAGCGTTTACCCAGTGCCAGGCACCGTGCCAATGCATTGTATAGAGCATTTAATTTTAATACCACCCTTATGCTGCAGGGTACTGGGGATTGAACCCAGGGGCATTCTACCTCTGAACTACACCCCAAACTCTATTTTATTTTTTACTTGGAAATGGAGTCTCACTAAGTTGCAGAGGGCCTCACTAAGGCTGGCTGCAAACCTGTGATCCTCCTGTCTCAGCCTCCCTTGTAATGGGATTACAGGTGTGCGCCACCACACCCGGCTGGGTATAATTGTAAGTATCATTAATATTATCATTTCACGTGAGAAAATTCAGACTTTATTTGTATAATCTGAACACACAGATATTAGAGGAAAGAGTTTGGAATCCCATCCATGCCTGTTTGATTTCAAAACTTGGTGTATGACTACCAAGGGCGACTGTCTCCCAAGGGTAACAGAGTATAAGAAAAGGGAGCATTTTCCACCATTATCAAGCCCAACTTCCTCATTTTATAGTTGAAGACACTGAGGATCATGGTGTTGAAAAAGAGTTACTTCCTTGCCCCTGATCCCCTCTCCCAGGGCAGGGGACATTTCTTCAATTGCTCCGAACATGCAGCTTTCACGCACCTTCCACCTCCATTCCTCTTGCCATTAGTCTTCCTTTCCCACCCCATTACTTGAAACTGCTCTTTCAGAGTTTGGTGGAGTCCTGCTTGTTGCCAAATGAAATACTCTTTTCAGTTCTCTGCTCAATGTATTTGAAATATTTCTTATTGTCCATACCCTCTTCTTTTTATCGCTCTTGCTCTGCTAATCTATTCACCCTAGTTTGTGCTGGCTTTCCTCCTTATCTTGATCTCTGACATCATTTTTTTTTACCACATGGCATGCTCTCCTAAAAGTCAGTGGCTTAAAACAACAATGATTTATTTAGTTCACAATTCTACAAGTTAGTAATCTGGGCCATGCTTAACTCAGCAGTTCTTCAGGTCTCAACCGGGCTCACACATGTATCTTTTGTTAGCTGGAGGTTTGGCTGGGACATGGTTGGTCCAGAGTGGCCTTAACTGGAGTATTCTCTTTCTACTACAGAAGCCTCTTATCCTCCAGTCTGGGCCTATACACATAGGAGATTCTCAAAATTCTGTTTCTAAGGGTTTTTTTTTTTAGGATTGAACCCAGGGCCTACTACATGCTAGGCAAGTGCTCTACCACTGAGGTACATCTCTAGCCTCAAAATTTGAAGTAAGAATATGAAAGCATGCAAATCCTTTTGGTGACAAGCCATCACTTCTGCCTCAAAAGCAAGCTCAAAGGTTCAGGAGGGGGAGAAATAGATGCTACCTCTCGATGGGAGAAGTATATAAGTCACGTCATATGGGACATAACAATATGGAGGAGTGAAAAAAGGATTGTGGACTTTTGTGTGTGTGTGTGCAACATACAATGATCCCTTTTGCAAATTCCACTTCTTTCACTTACCTATTAAATATAACTTCAACTCTCATGTTCACTTCTTTGCTTCTTTGTTGGTCTTCTTCTCATCAATCGCGCCACTATGCCCAAGACTCCAGCCGTTATTTGTTCCCAGATAACTTTCAGGCTTCTATATTCAACACTCATTGTATTCATGAGCTCCCAACTGGAACTTTCAAGAATTTACTAGAATTTACCTGGTTTCCCACATATTCATCAAATACAATAAATCCAAAGCTAAACTCTATATTCTCTTATGAACCTTTTTTCTATTTTTCTAACACTTTCTGTCATTTGTGTTATTTACAATCCGGGATGCCTAATCTAGAGATCTCAGAACTATTCTTGATGTTTCTGTCTCCTTCACTGGTCACGTTCAACCAGCTAGAGAACCCTGCTCATGCAAACTAAGTGTTGCTCAGCTTCCTTTTATTTGTGCCTCATATTACCTGGGTTTCCTCCATTTCTGCTTCTGAGGTTATTAATTAATTAATTGTCCTTTACTCCTTCACACACACAATCAAATACATCCTTACCGCTGAGACTGGTATTCTTAAAACACAAATTCCTGTCTAAAAATCCTCTTATAATTTCTCATCTAGAATAAAAGAAAAGTCGACTGATCCTTGTTATTAGATATTCAGTGTTCTTGGAGGTCTGTAAAGCCAAGAATTATAATTACTTCATATACTGTGGTTGTAACCCCAGTATCTAGCATCATGCCTGACTCATCATAGTTGCTCAGCAAATATGTGTTGAAAAGACAAGCACATGAATGAATGATGGTAGATACACTATGGGGAGGAGGAGAAGAAGCCAGAAAGTTCCTGTGTGCTGTGTTATAAAGAGTAGAAGACTTGGAGATCAACAGTCTTGGGTTTTAGTCTAGCTGACGCCATAACTGAGCCTTCAAAAGGCCATTCCACCATTCTATCAAACCAGCTGCTTCAGGATGGTGAGGAACATGGTAGGACCAGTGAATACCATGAGCATGAGCCCATTGCCACACTTCATTGGCTGTGAAGTGAGTTCCTTGGTCAGAAGCAATGCTGTGTGGAATACCATGGTGGTGGATAAGGCATTCTGTAAGTCCACGGATGGTAGTTTGGGCAGAAGCTTTAAGTGCAGGGAAAGCAAATCCATACCCAGAGTAAGTGTCTATTCCAGTGAGGACAAAGTGCTGCCCCTTCCATGATGAAAGGGGTTCAATATAATCAACCTGCCACCAGGTTGCTGGCTGATCACCTCGAGGAATGCTGCCATATCGGGGGCTCAGCGTTGGTCTCTGCTGCTGACAGATTGGGCATTCAGCAGCGGCTGTAGCTAGATCAGCTTTGGTGAGTGGGAGTCCATGTTGCTGAGCCCATGCATACCCTCCATTCCTGCCACCATGGCCACTTTGTTCATGAGCCCACTGGGCAATGACAAGGGTGGCTGAGGAAGGAGGCTGACTGGTATCCACAGACCAGGTCGTCCTATCCACTTGATTGTTAAAGTCCTCCTCTGCTGAGGTCACCTTTTGATGGGCATTAACATGGAACATGAATATCTTCACATTTTGTGCCCATTTGGGGAGATCTATCCACATACCTCTTCCCCAAATGTCTTTTTCGCCAATCTTCCAATCATATTCTTTCCAAGTCCCAGACCATCCAGCCAAACCATTGGCTACAGCCCATGAATCAGTATATAATCGTACATCTGGCCATTTTTCCTTCCAAGCAAAGTGGACAACCAGGTGCACTGCACGAAGTTCTGCCCACTGGGAAAATTTCCCTTCACCACTGTCCTTCAGGGATGTCCCAGAGAGGGGCTGCAGGACTGCCGCTGTCCATTTTCGGGTAGTGCCTGCATATCGTGCAGCACCATCTGTGAACCAAGCCCGAGCTTTCTCTTCTTCTGTCAACTGATCATATGGTACACCCCATGAGGCCATAGGTTCACACTGGGGGACAGAAGGCACTGTAACAGAAGTAGGACCCATGGGCATCTGGGCCACTTCTTCATGTAATTTGCTTGTACCTTCAGGACCTGCTCGGGCCCTATCACGTATGTACCATTTCCACTTGACAATGGACTGCTGCTGTGCA